>CAJNIZ010020002.1:26494-46499 GCA_905231905.1 Symbiodinium pilosum | reverse complement strand
TCCTTAACAGCAACCCAGGAGAACCTCACGCAGGAGATCATGCGTGCCTTGGGTCGGGGGAACTCAGGCTTGAACAGCTGTTCTTTATTGAAATGCTTCAGGCCCGATAAGGAAACGATAAGGTACGAGGAATTGAGGGGGGATTTGTAAACTACGATCAGCATGAGAGAGCGTCAAATGGCGTTCAGCCAGTCTTCTTCGAGGTGCTTCGTACAAAATCCTGTTGCAGACCGTCTAGCACGCATGACAGATGCCAGAAGTTGTGCCATCCAGCCGCTTAACCATTTCCCCCTTAAACAGAAACAGCGCAAGAGAATGTACATTCGTTCGGATAGATTGGAACAAGTCTCCAGCGAGGTGTCCTGGGCGATCTGGGGAGCGAGTTTAGCACAGCTGCTGGACGACGTGTGCCCACGCTGAGCCCGCTTGGATGGTTAGAAAGAGTAGGATGGACGCCTCCAATTTGGCACCATGTGATCCTCTGGTAGCAAAAAGGTGTCTCGAGCTGTGAGGGTTGCGTGCCAAGTGTGATCTTGTCGATGCTGCAGTTTTCTTTTTCCTGACCGTTCAAAATGGAGAAGATGGAAAATGCTAAAGGCTGTAGGCTCACATGCGAAGCAAATGGCCAGAGTATCTGCGCGCAGCCTTATGTAGGCTTTTACCAGTGGTCATCTGCGCTCCTGTGTGTCCGAGAAGTATGCGCCCATCGCAAAGCCGCACTGTAAAAGATGTTGCTCCAGTGGGGCTTTTCAGGACACATACAGTGTAGCAGTCAGGATATCTGCAGCTATGCGAACATCCTAGAGTCCGCAACAGCATACTACAAGCAGTGCGCAGTTTGGAGACCTTCCCAATCAATGCCTGGCCACATCAACTAGGAAGTGTCTGGAATGACCTGTTTGGGGCTTCTCAACCAAGCGATTCGGGGTATCGGATATATCATCCCTTCACATGCCTTGCTACGGCCTTTTATTTGGCCTTCAAGTTCTTGGATCCCTGATGGTTGTAAACAAGCCCAAAAGGGTCCATGTAGCTATATGGTATACTCCTGGGCCCTAAAGGCCCTAAAGTACTTATATGGCAACCCTTCTTGGTCCTAGTATATACTGAAGAGATACCTGGCGCCCTTTGGGAAAACCTGCTACCTGGCGGCAGGACTTCAGCGGCCTGCCTCCTCACCTGAAGCTCTACGTCATCATCGCCGCGCCCTTTGAGAGTTGGCCGCAGGAAGGCCCCAAAATCCGAGGAAGATCTTGGAGCCCTGAGACTTACTGGTGGAGAGTAGGGAATATGGGAATACATTAGTTAGGGAGTATATTTAGATTATATTCCCATATCCCCTGCTAAGAACCAGTAAGTAGAGTTGGGCAAGAGGGCGCTACAACTTGTTAGCGCCCAGTGCCTCAAGCCTCTCAAGAAAGTTTGCAGGCACTCACCTGAAGTGTCCCAGCACTAAAGTTTTCACAGGTCTTAGACACCAAATTCTACAGTTTCACTGGCACGTGGCATTCCAGGATTCTGGTACTACACCCTGATGGTTCAACCTAATCCCCTAGCCTACCATGCTGTACCTGGAGGAGCGGCAAAACGATGCGTCAAATCATTAACAGCAACTCGCAGCTGCGGGTTTGTTTTCAACACTTTGCAGTCTAGCCTTCATCTAGTAGGCGTTGCAGCAACATGTGTCCATAAATGTCCTGGGAAAGTGCAATCTTTGGAAGATCAGAAGAGCCGCGTTCCCTGCAGTCAAGCCTGTCGTCCCCGGCCGTCCATTTCAGATGCTTAAATTCATTCTTCAGGGATCGGAATCGTTTCAGTCTTTCTTTCGTGTGGGAAGTCGACCCCAAGCCTCCAACGACGCCATGCTCAGCGTTCGAGTCATTCCTGCGGCGGCAGACCATCTAATCTAAACCCAACTCCTTACAGGCTAATCTGCCTTGCTCCGCCTATGAACCATGTGGCCGCAGTAGCTCCCACGTTCCTCCTTTCCATGCTTTAGGTACGTTTTGGGACACCTCGTATCAACGTGAATTCAAGCACGATGCACTTGGATTCTGGAGCCAAGACAGCTCGGCCCAGATTCAAAAAAGTGCCATCTTGGCTGATTAGGGTTGCTGGGAGACAAAGAAAGGGATTTATAGGCTCTCTTGGATCAGAGTCATCTACGATCTTGCATTTTGAAGCTCCTACTGGATACTAGGTGGGGGTATAGCTCGCGTTTTACTGACATGCACTAGCTTTTGTTCAGCTCAACGGTTGATGGGCTTACGTAGATAAGGTTCAGAACTGGCTTGTGAGAATTGGTGCTTGTTGTTTCTGATTCTATTCTTGTACTGAATCTTATGGAAAGCATGCCTAAACCCTAAACACAAACAATCGCCATACTCTGCAAGCTTAAGACACCCTAAAGCCCGCAGAAGAACCAGCGCCTTAAAGCGGTACAGTGGAGGCCCTTAGACTGAGGAAAACTTAGACTGAGGAAAAGCATGTCCTTATGATTCTTACATAGCTGCGGTATAACTCTTTCGCATCTTAGCCTGAAAGCCAAGGTTCCTAAGCAAACATGGCGCCCCAGTCGACCAACCTGATCAGGGCAAGATTTGTAAACGAGTTCGCCAGGTTCAGGATTAACCGTAGTTGCTGCCAGGCTAGTACTGAGAAACTGCCCAAAAGGTACCCTGACATTGGATTAAATCCCGCGAGTAACAGCTTGTGAAGTACTCCCCTGCAGAATAAACTGCCATTTTCACTATAGCTTATGAAAGGATGATTTTCCCAGCCTGATCCCCACGCAGACACGCGCCGCCTTCATTCAGCAGTCCATGGAGCAGGCCAAGAAAATGCAAACGCAGCTGCACTTACGTTTGATACCGCGGTGGATGCAAAAATCGTTCATGAACCTAAATACCCTACACCTTGTGAATTGAGGTACTATATACTCTTCTAAGATTATGTAGAATTTTTAGCATCAACGAGAACAGCTCTGCAGAACCCTGAGCACCGGATACAATAAGGAATTGCCTCATTGAGCAAAACCAAGCTCTCTTTTTGGGCTTAATGGGATCCCCTGTTCAGGGCTTAGGTGGGCTCAGGGCCAGGGCTTTTAGGAAAAGTCAAGGTCTACTTTGGAAGTCTTCTGAGTTGGAGAGTAGAGGACAGGCTCCCGAAGTCTGCTTCAGGACGTGCATGGATTCATCTAATGAGGTTCAATGGAGCCCACGTGTGTCTCTACATTGTGGGATATATGTGGAATTTGAGTGAGGGCGTCACATGGGTTGAGTAGAGTTGACGCGTTGAGGTCGAGTTGCAACTGTGTTCTTTGTCAGGAAGTCAGCATGTGGTAACGAGGATCTTGTGCATGATGCACCGCTTTGAAGAGTCTTTAAGCACCTGATTAGATCTGGCCTGCAGGCAGTCTGGGCTATAGCGAATGTTGATTAGAA
The DNA here is from genome assembly GCA_905231905.1 of Symbiodinium pilosum. NCBI lineage: Eukaryota > Dinophyceae > Suessiales > Symbiodiniaceae > Symbiodinium > Symbiodinium pilosum. The sequence continues at coordinate 43,056 of CAJNIZ010020002.1, read as the reverse complement.
TGATTTCTGCAATTTTTTCTCCAGCACGGAGCAGAAAAGCGCGTCACCCCAGTCGTGAAAGCATCGTGTGAGTAGGTACTGGGACCTTAGTGCGCAACATGACACTCTGGCACCATTGCTGTCACAGCAACACGTTTGCCTCAGTTGATACCACAGGTACGGTGTATATATATATATATGTATTCGATCCTCAAGTACGGATCCGGCAATTCTGATCCTTGCGTATTCTCATGATGCACCACCAAAACCCTCATCACTACATTACAAGCCGTCACGAGAAGCCCTTCAAGATGTCCTCTTTTGTTATCCCCTCTTCTGAGCGCCAGGCATTGCCGTACATCCCACCTAGGGCCTTACATAATGGGTACAGCATGATGATGCATATAGATATGGGGACCTTATGTTTGAGATGCCCATTGTGAGAGATGCCCAAATGTCCGCTCCCGATCAATTATCCCTAGACTCTCCACCCTGAAGGCACTTTCAGAGTGTCCCCAACTCCCCAAAACCCTAAACCAGAAACCCTAAACCCTAAACCCTTACCCGAAACCTTCAAAACGAGTGGCCGGACCTCAAACCTTAGGGGTGCCTTTCTTAAGCCCAAGATCTCAAACCTTTTGCGATAGTCACCCCCTTCCTTTATAAAGATCAACTCTCCCAAAATTAGGTGGGCAACCACCTAAACCCTAAACCCTATTTAAAAGAACAACCTTTCAAATGTGCCTTTTCGCAAGGCTGTGGAGGCCCTCGAGCAGTCGGTGGACACGGAGTTTGCTGCGCGGCGGCAACGGCAAACTTTCTGCGAAGAGGCCAAGCTTCGGCGTTCAGTTAGAGTGTAGTCCAGTTTTAGGGTTTAGGGTATTATACTTACTCAGGGGATTTGGGTTACCCCAGCTCTGTTAATGGAGAATCAGTAAAAAAAACATGAAACAGTACATGAGCTATAGTCTAAACTCCTTAAAGGGGGTTACATAGGGGATTATATAGGGGACTATTATAGGGGTTATTAAGGGGGATACTAGGAGTTTAGACAGTAGCTCACATGGTTTTTTTCAGCCTGGGTTGAGGGTAGAACTGCTGAAGTAAGCGGCATGGCGGGAACAAAGTGAGCACTTGCATGGTAGTTTTGGTTGTCGGTAACCAGTGAGATCTTATTAACATGCTCTGGCTTACTGCTTCTTGGGAATAATAGGGGTTACATATAGGGATTCTATTCCCTGATTCTCTACTGAGAACCAGTAAGATACTCTTGGTATCCTGATGGCCCAGGCTGCTACTCCTGGTGGGCAAACTTAAACTTACACCTGGAACTGGTTGACAAGTTGGGTTGGGCCGGCCCCACCCACTAATAGCGGTATCCTCGGGATATATGAGGACCTTAGTATAATTACAATTATCTCTTGTGGTCACTATTGGTGGGTGGGGGCCCAACCTAATTGACAAGGTTATGGGCTAGGGCTTAATCGGCTTAGGGTTTAGGGTATCATTTTGTATTACTCCAAGTCAGAGGTCCGCCCATCGTCATCCGCAGCACAATGGAACCATGGACCTTGCAAGAGCAAGATGCAGGGGCCAAGATAGTGGTCCATATCATTTTGAGGTAGCCTATACTAAATCTGGGGCCATGATTTAATGATACTGGCGATCATGGGGGCGCAATCTCCTTGAACGTAACCCCAAGCTTGGTACCTTGACGGTATGGACCGCTGGAAATCAGAAAAGTCACAGCCGGAATCGTATTCCCAGTCAACTGACATAGGGAGCTTAATATAGTGGATGATGTACTGTAGGGTTTGAGCCATGTAGGCTACAGCTGCAGAAGCCTAAGGGCACAACGTAAGCAGTCAAGCAGAGAAGTGCGGGCTCTTCACTGTGCTTGACACTACCTAGACCCTAAACTCCAGTTGCCCTTGTTGGGTACTCAATAACCTTGGCATACTGGTCAACCATCGAGTCAGGCCCCACACACAAGTCTGAACGGCTGAGTGCCTGAAACCGTGTTTGAGATTCTGACTTAAGAATTTCTGTGTTCACTCATCCCTCATTTTGGGACACGTCCGCGTAGTTCAGGCAATTGCCTCCCATTCAGTGAAATAGACTGTAGACCTGCACTCAGACTATTGCAAGCAAGACATTTATGGTGTTTTTTGTATCCATGCGCACACAACTGACTAATGACACATAATCTATGTATGTATGTGTTGAGCCAGCATGTATACTTGGTGTCAGCTGTGCGTTTGTTACTTTTGTTGTGTTGCGCGGAAAGCAGTTGTAAGCATGGGACTCCCAGCCTTTGCCAGGAATGGACAAGAGAAGCAGACCGCTTGGAGAAGAGGCCCATTCCCGCGGGCCCATAAGAAATTGGTTTAGATCTGGTTGAGATCTGGTTTAGAAGTGTATGGCTTTGGCGCTTGTGGGGATATAGGGCATAGGGTTTACAGCAGTATGAGAAGAGTACACACCCTATCATCTACCAGATCCTCTTTACAAGGACACGTAGATGTAAGATCCCTGTGTTCTGTGACCGAACCTGGGCTTAATGCCCATTTTCAGCAGCATTCGCTGCAGAGAGGTTGATGATATCATGAAAGGATCAGCGCATGCTTGGGTGAGGCGCTTAAACGGAGGGTCCCAAGACGTGCGCCTTTATGCAAAGTAGGCCTTTCATGGTAGCCAGAACCTGTTGTGCCCAAAGGCCTTCATATCACGGTATTTTGCAGCCCAAGATTTCATAGGACCCCTGGCGCTGGTAGAAACCCTAAACCCTAAATCCTAAACCCTAAAACCTTAACCCCTAAAGTAGCAAGCCTGGTAGCAGAAGGCACGACGTCGTTGTCGGCAGCTGCGAGAAATGCTTGGAGGGCCTGGAAGAGGCCTTGACAGGGTTCCCCAAGGGTCCAAGTACCCAATAATTGGGTACTTGGGATTTGGGTAATAGTCTGCAAGCAGTGACGAGCCAGAACTTGCAAATCCAGTCTTCTAGGGATTTGCGATGCACGCCGAAGGGTCCATGTAGCTACATGGTGTATGTTCGGGCCCTAAGGCAGTTATATTTGACAACCTTTGGGCCCTAAGTAGATGCAATTGTGGGCCCTACAACAGGATCATAGACATAGCATTAGGGGGTATATGAAGCAGACCGATTAGTGTGGAAACCCAGATATTGCTGATGCCGAAAAATGGCCTCAGACATCCTGAAGCTCAAGGGTTCATGCGGCTTAGTGGGGAAGGGTCACATCCCTAAACCCTAACCCCTAAATCCCTTAACCCTAAAACCCCAAACCCTAAACTCCCAAACCCTAAACCTCTAAAACCCGGAACCCCTAAACCCTGAACCCTCCTACCAACAGTGTCATGTCACGCCATGGCAGGATGCCAACCAAGAGCACGATGCGCGCATCAACCATCAGGATCCGGTGGTGGAGGCGGGCAAGGGAAAAAAGTGCGTGATCACGGGCGTATGGGTTTAGGGTATAGGGTTACCATAAGATGGGTGTAGGATTTAGGGTGGAGGATTGCATGATATGTGCAGATTTGCCGCAGTGGACAATCAAATGAACAAGAACATGGAATACATGGAGACTGGGTGTATCTGTGATTTTCCTGAGGAGGCATTGTTTAAACAAGGTTTGAGGATGACAATTGAAATTGCATTGTTGCTGTTATTCCCAGAGGGTCCACATATACAACCATTGGGGAATTGGGACCCATAATTTCTTCTATAGTATGGTATTTTGAGGCCTAGTTCCCCAATAGTTGTTTTTATGTACCCTCTGGGATTGTGCTTTGGAGATGGTATCGTTGTGGTTTTTGCAGGTCTTGGCCTATCAAGGCTTCTTACTCGCTTAAGGCCAGTCGTGCTATCAACCATCCTGAATGATTACACCCGGCCGTAGTGGAAACAGGGTTTATGGTCCCCAAAAGTAAATAGAATATGGCTTTGGGTATATATTGTAATAAGATCCCCATATACCCCATATTCTATCTACTTAAGGGGGGTTATGAGCCAACAAAGACGCAAGGCATACCTTGAATGGAGACAGCCTCCTTGGGCCCTTGACTTTGTCCATTGGGGGTTTGGAGGTAAAGAAATTGGCCAACGCTTTGGGATACCCCAAATATGGAGAGTCAAATATAGGAAAGAACATGGGCAATGACATGTAACCTTGGGTTTATATAGGGTGGAGGATGATGTATGTGTGGGTGGGGGTGAGGAAGTGTACAGCTTCGCGAGGCATACTTGAAAGCATGTTTTGGCTAGTGTGCACCTCTATACCTCCACAAGATGGCCCTCCTTTAAGGAACACTTTGAAACTGACCCATCATGTTGATAAAGCCGCTAAACCAAAAACCCTAAAGGTTAAGATTTAGGGTTGAAGGTTTAGGGTCAAAGTTCGCCAATTTTCCCGAAGGCCTATGGGGATAATCCCTATTGGAAACTTGGAGCTTTATTGCACCCCATAGAATCCCTAATACGGACCCCAAGAGGCGCACATATCTGGCTAGGGTCCCCAAAGGTGCTCCCTAGTGTGAGAATTCCGAGAGTTTGGGGAAGATCCCTGAAGTTCCCCCAATCTCAGCATACCTGAATGCCCAACTAGGGTTTAGGCTTAGGGTTTAGGGCTTAGGGACCCCAAGCCCCATACCCAAAGCTTAAACCGCAAACTTGGGTCATCGTTGAATACAATTGCTGCATTCCCTCAACCCTAAACCCTAAATCCTAGACCCTAAATCCTGAACCCTAAACCCTAAACCCTAAAACCCAAGCCCTAAACCTTAAACCCTAGATCTCAACATGGAACCCAAAGCCGAACTTTGCACTTCAGGGGGGCAAACTTGGTAATATCCTATAGTCCATCGAAAAGACCAGTATACATGACACCCAGGATTTAGGGTTTAGGGTTTAGGTTTAGTGGGGTCATATCCCTCAACTCTTTACCCCTCAACCCTCAACCCTGAAGCCTTAGCGCTTTAAATCCTCGTGGTCGCTTTAAACCCTCAATCCTGAAGTCCTAAACCCTAAGCCCTTAGTCTTAAAACCCTAATTCTTTTAGGCTTAGCGCCCTAAACCCGGCCACCTGGTTGGTGGCAGGTCCTGACCAAGTTCTTGAACGACTTCCATGCAGACGTGGAGGAAAAAGCGCTTCAGGGCTGAGGCCCTTTCGGGAGTACCCGGGTTTAGGATCTAGGGTTCAGGGCTTAGGGTTTAGTATTTAGGGTTTAGTATTTAGGGTTTAGGGCTCAGGGTTTAGTATTTAGGGTTTAGCATGTAGGGTTTAGGGCTTAGGGTTTAGTATTTAGGGTTTAGCATTTAAGGTTTATAGGGCTTAGGGTTTAGTATTTAGTGTCTAGCATTTAGGGTTTAGGGCTTAGGGTTTAGGATTTAGGTTTAGGATTTAGGGTTTGGGGATAATACGGATGGTTAAGGGTTGAAGGGTTATAGGCATTTGTGTTCAAGGTGCAAGGATTACATGTTGTAGGGATTCTCTGATTCAGGGATCATGGGGTTTGGCAATTACAGGGTTTAGGGATTAGATATAGGGTTCATACGTTGTACAGTTTAGCGATTGGGGATTGTAGGGTTTGGGGTTCAGGCTATAGGTCAAATCAGGGCCTGAGATTTGCGCGGCTTAGGGGTTAGGAGTTGAGGCATTATAGGCTTTTCTTGTTGTTGACCTTCAGACCCTTGCATCAGTAGATGATAGACATTGAGAAGCCCATGGTAGATGTCTGAAACCATCATCTTCCAACAATGCTTCCATTCTCTTTCCCATGATCCCTATTCAGCCCTATATTTCCCTTTATTATCCCAATATTCCTCCAATATACTATAAATCAGATCATGATGTCATTTCTCATCCCTTGGTTAATCATGTGTGCCTGCCGCTTCTGGGCGACTCCGCGCCCAAGTTGCCCTACAAACCGGATGGAGAAGAATTGGAGAAGCCTGAATAGTTGCCAGCACAATTTGCCTATTATCCTTATGGGTTATACTATGCCCCGTAACCCAACCCCAAATGTACATTTAATATAAGTGCATTCATTAACAGGCTGATTTAAGTTGCCCCAAGCCTCCCTAAATAAGGGCCCTATGATTATAATTCGACTCTTATAGAGCCCTTCTTGTATGTGTTGGGATCCCAAAATCTTCTTACCTACATGTCCCTATCAACCCCACAGTTTCTATGTCATTTTTCCTATCATTAGTTTAGGGCTTTGGGTTTAGGATGTATGGTTTAGGGTTTAGGGACATTGCCATTTGATTCTCCGTCAGAGGGGTTACTTCTGATTTTACATTCTATGGCCTACTTGGAGGGCCAGGGGAACTTGGTAAGTAGGTTGAAAACCCTATAAGCCATATGAGAAGTTATCCGCATTATTAACCCTAAACCCTAAACCCTTACCTACTTACTAGGGCACCCTGACTCTTCAAGTAGCCCGTTCTTGCAGGCATTGGTTGGACGGCTGGGAACATGGCAAGAGCCGTGAAGCTCGTGGCGGTCTCATGCTTCAGGTATCCAGAAATTAGGAGTCCCGCTTCGGTTGGTCCCGAGAATGAGGAGGACTATACGATTTCAGGGTGTATTGCCTAGACCTCCTTGTGGTTGGAAGTCCCCAATATCCAGAAGTGTACTGTCTAGGAGTGTGGGAACTCTACAACTTTTTGCCCGGAATCCCTGTTAGGAGGTATTGCACTGTACCGGTTGAATACATGTGCTTGTAAGCATCGCATCTAGATTACCCGAAACTTGGTAATCTCGATGCTAGGGAACAGCTGTGGGGATGGCTATCAAAGATCAGACAGCTACATGCAGTCTTGAAGTTTCGCGGGCTGTCGCACACTGAAGTTTAAGACTTGTGCCATGTCAGGACACGAGGGATTGAAACTTATCACATCTTACGGTGACAGAGCCTTATGGTTGTCAAGGCCTTGTCCTGGGACCGCCGATTTCCGCAGGCTTAGTCTCAGGATTTTGGAGGGGGCCGCTGATAAAGCATGCGGTCGCACGTAAGTCAGGCTGGAAACGCAAACGGTATATGCAAGCTTCGATTCAAGCTCACCCCGAGAAAGGATCTGCTTGCGCCACAATGTTCTGAACAAATCAGTTCTTCAACCTGCAACGCTTCTCAGCTTAAATGTTTTCTCTTATGAACCCACGCTGCACCCCTAGATTTACGGGTAGACGCTGCAGCCCCCGCCGCCAACTTCTAGCACGACCCGGCATGTCTGGTGCAGAGCTTCACGCCCTCAAACAAACACAAACCAGAATTCACTGCTCAAAGAGTACTCCCGGAGCTTGGTGTATCATACGCGCAGGCCATCCCTCCGGTAAAACTTTGCTAGCCGCTGTCGAAACCGATCTGGGCCAGCAAATAGCCAAAGTCTCACCACACTGGGCACCGGAGGCCTGAGGGTCCACGTTGCTAGAATCTACGAGAATAGAGGTTTGTTATGGGAGTGCTAAGCTGCTAGTTGGTGTGAAGCGCTATTTATTGTTTCGGTATCCATTTTCCTGGCAAGGGTTGACAAAGAGAACCTGAGAAGTGCATTGGTGTAGGTGCACAAGTCTCTTCCTGAATGATAGCCCACGGGCATCTCTAATGGGCATCCCACTATGGCGAGGAGGAGTCTGTGATCCTAAGCTGGCGAAGGAGGGAACGCAAGTTACGGCTGCCCAGTGCATGCACAAGCAAAATTTATATCAGAGCCTGAGATCACTGTCCAAGACAGAGATCAGCACTGTGCAGTAAAAGTCCGCGAATTGGAGGGTGGGCTGGGTGATTACGGCCCTTCTGATTTAGTAGCCTATTTTCCCAGACGCTGGAACTCTTCAGTAAAAGTAAGGGCCATCATCCATCGAGAAATAGTACTGCCTCAAAGCGATTCTACTGTAGCACTTACTGAAACCATCGTTTCTTGTTATTGGTGCTTGTAAGTGAAGTAGATATCGCTTGGTCTTTGCACTCAAACATGTTGCCATTGGAGGCATCTGGGGTTCAGTAATTCAGGGTCTGTCTTGCTGAGTTGCGCCTATGATGAACCCAAAGGGTCCAAGTACCTAATAATCATATACTTACCCAAAACCTGCACTATAACTACTAGTACCAAAACCCTAAGTACCCAATTATTGGGTACCTTGACCCTTAGGGGAAAAATTTGAAATGCTGGCTCCATAGACTCGAAGATGTCAACGATGAAACCTCGCGTGGACTCAACATGTGGCTCTGCCCCAAGGGTTTAGGATGTTTTGCCAGAGCATTCCACATGAGCCATAATCTAAACTCCTTAAGGGGTGGATATAGGTGATTATGTAAGGGATTACCATAGGGAATGTAAAGGGGGATACTAGGAGTTTAGACTATGGCTCACATGAGGTCTTTCAAAACAAAGGCGATAATGATTTTGAATGCTAGAGTATTTGGGGTCTGCCAGAGGGGCCTTTCTTTATACTTACATGCTTGACGGTGATTCATGTGCAGGTTGCTTGCTGTTCCCCCTCGCCAACCTCACCTGTTTTCATTGCTACCTCATTGCCAACAACACCACCACAAACGAGGCCTGGCGCTTTGAGCTATGCGATTTGCTTCCCTTCCCCACTTCCTTCCAACACAACCCTAAGGGTCCAAGTACACAATAATTAGGTACTTGGGATTTGGGTAATAGTAATTATAGTACATGCGTAAGTATATGACTATTGGGTACTTGGACCCTTAGGGCAAGCGTAGATCTGGTGTGTGAGACCTAATTTGCTTCGTGGACCTTGCGCCTTCAAAGCTATCTCAACACTACCTGAACCCCAAAGGTATGTAGAATAATGGCCTTTTGGGCTATATTTTGCTGTTTTGGGCGATTATTTTACCTACTTTTCGGGTTTAGGTAGCCCAGAGTGGTATGCGCAGTTTTTTGCAAGGCCCGTTCAAGCAGCAACCATTGGACCATTTCAGTACATTTTCGCCATTCTGTCCAGGGTTGGTGGAGGTGCTCAAGAGGGTTTAGGGTTTAGGGTTTAGGGCATAACCACTCTGATCATGCCACCGGCATGGCTCAATGTGTCGGTTCGCTTGATGAGCGGCGTTTTGCGTTGAGGATGCCATCGTTTTGGGGTGGGCCCAAGTTGCGGTGCTGCCACTCCATGGAAATTGGATATTGTGGTTATATTGGGATAACGGAAAATAACATGGAAACCACTGTAATTAGTATATTGGGGTTATATAGGGATAAAGGAAAAGAACATGGAAACTACTATGTTAGAGGGTTATATGTGAACAAGAAGCATGAAACGTTTTTTCAGACATACCCGAGTGTGAGCCCAGTTTGAGCAGTGAGCTCTCAACCCTAAATGAGTGGTAGTTTATTTTGGGGATACTAGAGTACCCATTCTAGAGTAAGATTCTATCCTCCCTTTGGGGTATGGTATCTTTTACATAAGGAATATAATCTTACTAGGTTTAACCACCAAAAAAACACTACTCAAATGAAGGATAAACCCTAAACCCTAAACCCTGAAGGATGCCTAAACCATCCCTGGAGGAGATTACGCGGGCCTATGGCAGGACGATGTCCGCCCTCGCCCGCAGATTCTTTCTTGAGCTGGGAGTTTCCCTAAATAGGGGGACCCCCATATGGACCCCAAAATCCTATGGTCCTTATTATGGGGGCCCACCAGAAAGGTAGCCCTAATTTTGGGAAACCTCTAGCTTTGGTCTAGATACAGGCTTCTTGAGTCTAATGTAGACCCTGATTCATAAACCCCTTCCTTTTCAGGGCCTTAGCATTAGGATCCCTAACATAATCCCCATTAAGGGGCGTGGGTTTATTAATAACGCGTTTGGGTTAGGGTGATGCAATCAGTTAGCTACGTTGACTGCTTTAAGACTTTCAAGGAAGGCCAGAGAATAATCCGTCAGCACCCCATATATGAGCACACGGCGGCAACAGCGCGGACCCAAAGAAACGCAAGGAAGATACAGATTATCGTCAGAAAAGATGAGGCCTTAGATTGTTTCTACATGTCATAGCCACTTGCGACTTCACTCTACGTACGTCGAGTCTAGGGCGTGTAGGGCTGTTCATATAGGTGCCTCATGGAGGAAAGCTACCATCAAAAGAGGCCCATGTGATGGTGCGTGGTATTTCGGAGAACCTGTCTTGGTGCGAAGCTTTGGCAGCAATTTCGTACTAGAATATAGCATGCCGCGCTTCCGTCAGGGAGATGGTTTTCAGGCCAATTGTTGAGACGATGCTGTACCTTCAGCACTGATGCTGATAATGCGGAACCTTGCTTTTGCACCGTTTGCTTGAAAGCTTCCCTCGCTCAGCAAGACAAGCTTCCAGTTGAAGCTGGGTTGTGACAGAAGGACTACTGCAGAAGCCTGACTGATGTGTAATATGTTCCACCTATAGCCTCTACTCAAATTGTGATTCTAAGTATTTGGGCTCCAGGCTAGGTGGACATGGGTGGCGAGATAAGCAAGCTGGCTGACTGCAGTGAAGTAGGACACGGTATATTGGGGTTTCCCCAAATTGGTGGTCCCTTCAAAGGGGCTTCATCGGGGATCTATAAATGTTCTATAACGGTATATCGGTATATAGGGGTTAGGGTTCCCCAAAATTTGGGCTACTTTTTTCGGTAGTCTCTATAATAAGGAGGATCATCATATGTTGCGGTCTGTATTGGGGTCCCCCCCTTTGATGGAAACTACGATCATGTTCGTTCTTGGAAGATGCAGTTTCATCAAGTCATGCAAGGCATGATGAAAGAAGACCAACCAACGCAATTCATGGGCAGGTGAGACTTAACACCGTATACCAGACCCCCGATTAACAAACCCCCTCCCCTTAATATAGATTATAATAGGGATCCTAATCCAAAGGCCCTTAAAAGGAAGGGGATTCAGTAATCATGGGTCTACATTATCATTGTGCAGCTTCTATTTAGGCCGAGCCCTCTACACCCAAGACTATCCACCAGTGAGTGTTTCTACCTCGTAGCAAGACCTTCCAACTACCCTCTATTCAAGCCAGGGAGTGTGCAACCCCAATTCAAGCCACTGGGACAGTCTCAGTAACTGCCAACTGAATTTTAGTAACCCAACCCCACAAATTAGGACCCTATCATGATCATGGGATAGTTACAGGGTCCTAGTTTTTGGGAGTAGGGCTTACCAAAATCCTCCCATTAGTAATTCCTTGGGACTTAGCTTAGACCTTAACTCTAAACCCCTATACAACCCCAGAATATAGTAGTTTCCACTTTCCTTTCCGTTATCCAGGGGTCCTAAACCCTAAACAATTGGGTACAACCCCATAATATAGTAGTTTCCATCTACCTTCCCGTTATCTAGGGGCCCTAAACCCTAAACCCTAAACCCTGAACCCTAAACAGCCATGGCCTTGGCTCCCGGCGGACTGCCGCTCCGGCCCCTCGTGGCTCCCCTTGCGCAGGGCCACGGCTTGCAATCTGAGGTTCCAGGGCATACCATGCGGTTTAGGGCTCAGGGTGTAGGATTTAGGGTTTAGGATTTAGGGTTTAGGATTTAAGGTTGAGGATTCAGAATATAAGGTTTAAGGTTTATAGGGCCTTAAGGTTTAGGATTTTGGGCGGCGGATGGAGGAAATCTTGCACCACTTATGACTTGTGATCCCCAGTACATATTGGGTGACGCAAGTCCCCCTCCATGCACACCTCCATCCGTAGTGACTATACTTCCCAAATACCCCTAACAGTAGCCTACCCATCATTTTGGGCCTAGAGGCCGCCACTTTGGGTACTTGGAGGTCCCCAGGGCTACGAAATGGGTTTAAGACATCAAATTTGGGGTTCATGCTGTTGGGCTTAGAGTGGAGGGTCGAGGGCGCCCGGTATGTAGGGGCGGGGGGTCACAGCTCACATGCCCAAACGCCAAACAAGAAACTTCAGCCAAGCGGCGCTGTCAAGATTGAGGGATTCTACTTGGAAGGTCAGGAGGACTTAGTAAGTAGGTTAACAATAGGGATAACTAGGGTTACGTTATGGCTTATAGGGGTTATTAACCCACTTACTAAGTGCCCCTGCCCCTCCAAGCATGGAGGCCGGGGATAGTTACGGGATAATATGAGGAGGATCGACGAGGACGTGGGCCCTTTGGCAGCCAAAACAGCTTCACACTGGCACAGCATTGCCTCGAAGGATGGCTTTGTGACAGTCATGGGCGACTAAGAGAGCAACCTTGATAACTACTTGTCTTACTAAGGGTTCCTAGGGAACTAGGGAATGTATTATATAGGGATGACAAGGGGGAGGGGGTAAGATTCCCTTATCCCCTACAAAGTACCCGTAGGTCATAAGTCATCAACCGTCGGCCAGGTACATATATATATATATAGGTCCTTTGAGATACGCGAGCGCGGTGTTCTCGTGACCCTCAGTGAGGGAGAACCTGCATGCGAACACTGTTAGATAAAGTAAAGGATATGTACAGCTTTGCCTGAATAGGGCTTAGGGTGATCTACTTTTGGGAATGTCTTTTCCACATGTATACGTGGGTTATATGTACATATAAATTCCGACGAAGGACACATGTAAGTACCAAAGTTGAGGCCTGGGTTTAGGGTTTAGGGTCTAGAAGCCCATAAAGTGTGTGGTTTGGGGTTTAGGGTCATGGTGTCTATGTTGCAGGATTGCTGGGAATATTGATTTTGCGCAGCAATCGTCAAAGTACTACATAGCTGGGGGCGCCTAAGACCCCAAGAGTAGATAACATGAAGGCAACCACTAGTCAAACAAAGCCGTTATTCTACGTACATGGTTTGTCCAGGAACTACTGTGGGCTTGCCGGTTGGGAAGCTCTACATGTTTTACAACGATTGGAAGAACTCTCCGAACATGCTGGCAGGAGTATCTGAAACTCTGAGCTGAAAGAGTTCCACGTTGGTCCCAGGCCCTCACAGCCCTATCGCCAACCCTCTGATCGTACCATATGGTAGTTTCCCCAAGTAGGGCAGACCCCAATGTAGACCCCCATGCATATACTACAAAACCCTAAACCCTTAACCCTTAACCTTACTACAACTCTTATTATTGCTAGTCGCCATCACCCCTTGACAGTGATGCAGGTCCTTCTCCGACACTCCGGGAAATGGAGGTCGCAACGGGTGCGGTCGCGAACCTGTGGTGCAGTCTCTTGCCTCAGCGGTTGCTTGATAGAATCTACAAGTTAATTTATTCGCATCGGGATATACATAGGGGGAATGGAAAACACAAAAAAAAAAACAACTATATATCGCAAGTATACCATCATCATGTAAGGTTGTAGCAGAGTCGTTGCGAGAGTGTGACAATTTGTTGGGGCTTTAAAGTGAGGGTTGTGAGTGGAACGGCGGGCATGTAGAGAATCATAAGGTTGAGCAACATGTATAAATCTGCATGCCAGGGCTTATACTCAAGTTGGTTCTATGGTAGTCTAGTAGGAGATGCTTCATTGAATGGCTTGCGGAAAGCCTGCTAAGCCTCGCTTACAACTTTTCAGGGCTGGACTGGGCTATGTAACCATAGGGTATATAGAACCTTGAACCCATTATTTAGGTAATTGGAGCCCTAGGGCACTGTATGGCTGCATGTGAGTGGGCATCCTTATGCGGTTCATGACTCTCAGGTCCAGCCACGCTCGCTCATGCTTGTCTTAACTTGCTCTGGGCTTTTGTCTAACCACCTCCCACTGAAATTACATCCCCCGGAATATCGAGTACTCCCATAGTGCTATACCGTTATATGTTAGGAATTAAAAGCTAGTGGGCTCATAACGGTGGGGCGGAGGGATTGCCCAGCTCGGCCTGGAGATCCCTGGTGTTACTATAGCTCTGGTGCGTCAGCTACATAAGTTAGGGTTTAGGGTTTTAGGGTTGTAGGGTTTTGGGGCTTTAGGGTTTAGGGTACACAAGCTTGTCTACCGGTATGACGGGTTGCTGTGCCTGAAATTACGTGAACCCACAAACAACCCAGGAGGCCTGCAACAGTAATTGGGTGTTGAAGGGCATGAAGCTGGCTCTAAAGATGGGGAGATTCTGTTTGGGGTTTCGGGTTCAGGGTTCAGGGTTCAAGGTTTAGGGTTTAGGGTTTAGGGTTCAGGGTTAAGGGTTCAGGGTTTAGAGTTTAAGGGGGCCCCAGTTTTGGCTTCAAGTACAGATTTTATAGGGATTATCTGGGTAAACCTGCCGTATCCAAAAGGTAGGAAGTGTCATCCGGCACGCACGCACGCACAGCAATTTCTCCAGCGTGACTGACCACACTTGATCCGTCATTGTCGAACATGGTAGGGAGTAAATGATCAGCATCGCAACTACTTACAAAGTTGTTAACTGGGGAATGGTCACTCGTGGCCAGGGGGTGAGCGAGAAACCCAGTAATCCACGATGCTTCCTAATCCTTGCTCGTACACCTTCCCCCCCCCCAACGAAGGAGCTTGAACGTGCCTCCCAGGGTTCCACCCACTCTTATGATCGCCGCAGCTCTCAAACGCTGATGCGCAGTTGCATTCTACGAGCAGGCAGCTCCACTCTGGAGTATATAGATATCCACATATACCTATAAGGTCTGTTTCCTACAACGGGGCCGAAACGCATAAATATTCCCTCATACATGCTCGCAGTTACAAATGAGCACTTTGCACATCCTCTCCGCAATCCAGTCCCCACCCCAAGCTCTAAGGCTAACTTAAGCTGTACAGTTTCGACCCACAACCCTCAAGACATCCCTCCGCAATGTGAAATTGGAGCTCCTGTTATGGCCCGGGCAGCTACCATGTATCCAACCATCCGTTTCAGCCCTACGGCGTCCCAGGGTGACAGCATCTTGGCAACTGACAAGCGGGATGTGAAAGGTGTTGCAGTGGGGTACATCAACTTCTCGTGAGGCATCTGTCATGTTTGGCAGCAGGAGCTTTGTGCTACTTGGATTTACCCCAATTCTCAAATTCAAGCTGGAGAGCCCTAAACCCTTTGGGCTTCGAATTGCGCGGTAACGTCTCAAACCGACCTTTTGTGTCTGGCTGCTTTGTTGGGTAGGGGGCTCAGGCAAACGATGCTGCTTTCTTATCATAAACGCAGTCCGAGATGTATGCAAACCCTGAAGGGTCAAGGTACCTACGCAGTGTCTGACTGGGAGCCCTATCTAGATATATGTGCTTTGGGGCCTAGGTGTATTATATACAGGTGCATGGCTGCCTGGGGAGAACCACTGCAATGCTGGCTGCATTACTCTGACACGGATACCTTAGGGGTATAGTCCCCCTTAAGTAGATTGAATATGGCTTTGGGTATATTATAATAAGATCCCCATATACCCAATATTCTATCTCGTTACTTAAGGGGGACTATAGATTGTAGGTTCTGCTTTGGCCCAAAGAAGGAGACAGGTCTCCAGGGCAAGTTCTTTCAAGGTGAAGATACGAGGTGCTTCACGACATTCCCTAGGTAGCCACATAGCCCAAAGTAGGTACGGTACTCATCAGAGGCATTAAGTCAAAAATGTAGCCCAAACCCTGAACCCATTGCACAGGTAGACTTGGATCCCAGGGATTTCCTTGACAGCCATGAGATCCATCCACATTCCTCCGATCAACATAAAGGTCCAGCTTAAGCACCGTGCTCAATAAGAATAATAATGATAAGAATATGTGTTTGATAGTTATGCTAATCAGAGTAATGGTAAGATTAATGGTGATAGTAGTAATGTTCATAGTGACAGTAGTAACAGCAATAACAATAGTAGTGATGGCAATAGAAAAGAGATCCCCCAATGGCCTCACTATCTCTTGTGGATGGAAGGAATCCTGCAGGACCTTCAGTGCCTTGTAACGATTTTAGGGGGCCTAGCTGGTGTAGGACTTCTTCCAGCAAACCATACTCCTGCTACCCAGACTTCTGACGGCACCAACTGATGGACTGGTGGAACCGCAAGTGTCTAGAGGTTTAGGGTTTAGGGTTCTTAATTTTTCCAATATCACTAAGGGATTCTTTTTGAGGGTTCCGTGTTGGATTTTTGATAGAGGTGCCTGGGTATTGACCCTAAGGGTCCAAGGACCCGACCCAAATAATAGGGTTTTAGGGCCCAAATATTATATTCTTAATAGTATTGGGGCCCTGAAACCCTATTATTTGGGTCCTTGGACCCTTAGGGTACAGACTTTCAGGCACATTGCGCGGAAGCCCGCGAAGTGGACGTTGCTCGGGAAGCAAAAGGTTGTCTGTCTGTTGGTTTCTGAACGTTTGGTAGGGATCCAAGTATTTTAGGACCAAAACCCTATCATTTGGGTCCTTGGACCCTCAGGGATTGGGCCCTACAGTCTACAAATATTACCTGCATTGGGCTAGTTGGATCCCTAGGGTTCCGCTTTCCAGACTTACAGTTTTCTTGTCGTGACTGTCATTGAGACTCTGTATCTAAGGATGCTGGTTGATATAGGTTCATATTGAAACTTAATGCGGCGTGAGAGGGCCAGGTCCCGGGCGTCAAGCTGTAGCAGAATATTACGTGTAGGACCCTACGCTCTATAGTAAACGCCGAAAAGTTGGAAACCACTTG
>CAJNIZ010020002.1:0-20995 GCA_905231905.1 Symbiodinium pilosum | reverse complement strand
CCCCCCCCCCCCCACACACACAAATCAGGAGCAAAATGAGAACAGACCATCTGAGTTATAGTCTAAACGCCTAGTATCCCCCTTAATAAGCCCTATAGAATAATAGGATTTTTGGCATCAACAGTAGCATGCCGGGGGGGGGGGGTGTCTCAAATTTGGGGGGCCCTTACAACATAATATGAGTTTGAGCCCACCGATTTTACTTTCACTACCTGGACACTGGCAGCAATTTCCTTAGGTACAGAGTCCAAATCGGATAAACATTGTAGGATAGGCTACTACTATAGGCCCTCATAGAGGGTAGTAGGGTTGCTTGGGATTCTTGACTTGGGCTCGAAGCTCTGCTCGTAACACTTGAGGCCTAAACTGCAACATCTGAGACCCATTTGGAGGTTTATGGTATTTAGCAACTACCCAGGCCCTCCTATGCAGTTCCTTTTTGGATCGTACATTGTAATCCCTTACCAGAAACCAGAACAAACCCAAAAAGGACCTGCACAGGAGCCCTTGGGCAGATAGAAGCGGCGTTATAACCCTACTTGTCAGTCCCTTACTGTCGTTACCTACGTTAACTCAGTCAGAACCCAGAGGCAGCCAAAAATTGGGTACTTGGGATTTGGGTAATAGTCATTTTGGTATAGGTTATGCGTGAGTATATGGTCATTATGTACTTGGACCCTTAGGGGAAAGTAAGAGTAAGAGTACTACCAGCTTACGAAAAGATACCACCAAGTACCATGAACCCCCACATGAACTCTAACCCTAAAGCCTGTAAGCCTGAGTTCGTGAGCGATTTATCCGTGTCTGCTGCACGTATCGGCATCTTCTGCACTGTGTGACAGGGCTACCGGGCTACCTGAAAACTCCCAAACCCAGAGCTGTGAAAGCCGTAAGCCGCAACAGTTAAAGTATTGAACCCCAAGCCCTATAAGTCCAATCTTCCACCATTAGCCCTGAGCTGTAATTTCCCAAACCTTAAGGGTTGAAGGGTTCTGTGATAGCTGATAGAAGGAGTGACACTTATTCAAGCTGACCCGAACACTTCAATTTCAATTGCGATGGCTGGCGAGACTACCACAACATCCTGTGTCATAGTAAGTTATAACGTTTTAGTAGATCTTCAGATTTTGGTACTCCATTTGAGTCTCCTTGTCACACGAGCTGCTCCTGGCTAACCTAGGAAATTCAATGCAATAGTTTGGACACAATGGGGTCCAGGATACAGGGCTGTCGAGCAATGACAAATGTAGAGCCATGATTCATAGATAGCTGGACGCTCGGCTCGGTTGTGTCATGCAGATGGAGTGCTTTCCTAAAACTATAGAGGATCACTCAAGGTCGCCAAGCCCGAACTTCGAGAACCAAAGCTACTTATTAAGCCTTCCCAAGCCATAGTAAGCGGCTGTCTTTCTGAAGCGCCACGGCCTGAATACTAAACCCTAAACCCTAACCTCAACCCCAATCATTGAAAGTACCGAGTCCTAAGCGTCGCCCAGAGCCTGGCGCTCATAGCAGAGTACTCACAGACAGCTGCATGAGGCGACAAGAAGTTTCTTCTAGAAGCCAGCTGATGACTCAAGCATGGCATCCTATGATGGTCATTCTGGCATCTTGCTACAGGAGTAATTGCTAGTACTTCTAGTTTCTGGCAACGTGTGGAGTAGTGGGAAGTCACGACCATCAGTGCCACTGTAGTTATTCTTCTGGTCGGTTGCACCAGTTTGCTATCACTGTTCTTTGTTGCACTCTCCGCTGGAAAAAACTCTAGACGCCTCCATGCATTGGCAACATCTGCTCGGAAATGTTGCAGCGACACCTCGCTTTCCGCGACTCGCGTTTTGCGCTGCCGAAGGCCCTGAAAAGCCTACACTGGCCAGAGTTGGCCCAATGAAAACCCCTCCGAACCCGAAGTCTTACAAAGCAGGCATTTGGAGCCTTTGTGTATTCTTGCCTTGCTGGAGGACCAGAAGCACTGAGACATGTCACTCCTGTTCACGGAAGATTCGCAGAGCACTCCCCATACAATGCTCTGAAAGCCCAGAAAAGATAAGCGATCCATCTTATGGCGAGGCTCCAAACTAGAATGACCGGACTAAGCATACTGTATTCTGCATCGTTCAAACACCAGAAAGCACCGCCCCAATAAGCAAGGGTCAAACAAGAGGCCCTTTCCGTAAAACAGTACAGCATACCCTGAAACTCTAGCCTGATAATTTAAGCATGCTCTGCATCAGAGCTTACGGGATTCCTTCGTAACACGTGCGCAACCTGTGCAGTGCTTTCCCGCAGAGCCCAAGCATCTAATTCTGGGCGCGCATGGTAATGCATCTATATATATATATATGTATATGTGCGTATATATGTGTATGTGTATACGTATACGTATACATACAGACTTTGGGATCCTGACCATTCTTGTTTGCTTCCTTGGGGTCCTTCAACACTTCTGAAGTGGTTCCCTTGAAAATACCGCCGGGGGCCCAATTCGTGAGCACATCGAACTCTCCCATGCATACTCTGACATGTGGGAAGTTTCCAAAATTATTGGCTCCTTTTTGGTTATAGATGATATTACGGCACCTAATACTTAGGGGTACCAAAATGGGACCCCAATTTGTGGGATTACCCATGTGCGGGTGCTACGTTATCTTTTTGGGCTACCTCTACGTAGGGAAAAGGACAGACCAAGGGCTTAACAGGCACCGGAGGTCCACATTACCTAGGACCTAGAGTAACCAATCCCTGAGGGTCCAAGGACCCAAATAATAGGATTTCAGGGCCCAAATACTATAATATTCATGGTATTTGGGCCCTACAACCTTATAATTCGGGTGACTATTCTGAAAAAAAGAATGTGTGCCTAGTATTTTGGTATGTTTACCTTTTTTTCAGGGTTTCACTTACTCTAGGTAGTCTCCGTTTAACCTCCCAGAAAGAACTTCACCCTAGGCTGGAGCCCTAACCCGAAGCCCCCGGTCTCCAATTATCATATACTTCTCGAAATCAAACCTACAATTCATTCACAAAACAGGTGCTCAGTTATAATTCAATTGAGCAAAAAATTGAGTACTCATATTCTAGCTCAACGAAAGTTGAACATCTAATCATACAAGTGACAAGTCTCCAGCTGCTGCGGAAGTCCAGACCTTGAACCCAAAGACTGGACAGTTGTCCATTCTGTCACTATCTTAGAGTTTATTTGAGCTTTGGCTTCTGGATTCATGCGCCTGGGCAACACACCAGTCCCCCTTGGACCGGGGTGTCATGTACCCCTCGAAGGAACATAATACACGATATCCATGGCGCTCCAGGTGAGCGGTTGTTGGTCGTCTAGCTCTGCTAGGTTAGAGAAATGGTTCTCTTGGATAGAGATTAAGAAGTTCCTTTGTAGGGTTGCTTGAGCCCAGGGATGTCCCATGTAGCAAATGAACATGGAGAAAGACAGCTACATAAGATATGGCGTGTTTAGAGAGAGAGAGAGAGGGACAGAGAGAGAAAGAGAGAGAATGAGAGAGAGAGAGAGAGCGTCGGGTTTGTATGTGCTGCATGTGGATGGGTTCAAGTTTTACTCGTAGCTGGGTTTCCACAGACGACCCCCTTTCTGCTCGCCAAACATCTTCATTCGTCATGTAATGACAGTAGCTTTAGGATAATTAGTTCTACTCCCTTGTGTTAGTTCTTTTTCAACAACAAACAATTTATTCCCCAAGAGACTCTTGAAACAGCTGTGGCTTCCCTATATCCCTAAACCCTAGACCCTGCCCAAGAAACCCTAAACCCTAAATCCGAATCCCTAAATCCGAAGCCCTAAATCCAAAACCCTAAATCCAAAACCCTAAATCCGAAACCCTAGACCCTAAACCCTAGACCCTAGACCTAGACCCTAAACCACTGAAGAAGGGACGCCAACAGCCCATCAGCTTGTGAGCCTGCCTCATTTTGAGTTTTTTCGTTAGCTGCGCTGCTTGGTTGGAAGGTTGCCTCAGTAGGGGTTTGGGGGTTTAGGGTTTTAGGGGTTTAGGGTTTAGGGTTTAGGGTGTTAGGGTTTCCTCAGCGGGTCAGGGTTCAGGGTGGTAGAATCTACGGGGTGAGGAGACTTCTAGGGCTCCAAATTGCCTTCAATATGGATACTGTAGGTATTGCTGATAGACTTTGGGGCCCAAATTGAGGTATCCTTTATAGACGTTGGGTCCAATGTAGGTATGTGTATAGACTTCCGGGGTCCAGTTTATGTAGTATTTGTAAACGTTGGGGCCCAGGGTACTTGAAAAAATGGAGGCTCTCCAAGGTGGTGTCAGGAGAGTGTTCATCTTTTTAGTATATCACTTGATTGGACCCCCCCCCCTCCACTGTGTAATGGTGGTACAATTGGAATATAAGAGGACCGGACCCGAAAATATTCACCATTATCCCTTACAGTCACTATGACTGGATGGAGGGCTCCACCTAATATTAATTTATCACGTGGTTTAGGGTGTATGTCTGATTGAGGTAGCTTGCAAGAAAGGCTCATGTGGCAATAGCATCCTTCTTTGTGTGGTTTTAGGTCCCAACTGCCATGCTCTGAACGGATTTAACCCTAATGCCAGACAGGAGAGCGATGTCACTACGATGTGTTTTTGTACGAAAAATCATTCCGGGCTTCGAGTATTTCTTGCAAGATGCCTAGTATGAACGTAGGGGGGTTCCCAAACAATTACTTTAGGGCGAAGGTATATACCATATAGCTACGTGGACCGGCGGGGCTAGTGAAGAGGTAAGCGTCACATAGATGCCCATCATCAGGAGTCAACCAATCTTAGTTCCCGCGCTTCCAAAACTGTTCTCACTCCAGAGAAGAGCAGACCATCAATTGCAGGAACCTTCCTGAAGAGGTATGGAGCCTGTTGTTTAGATGAGTCTGTTTGCAGTATTTTGCGCATGCAGTGCAACGAACTTCCTATCGGTCTCAAGCGAAGGCAGTGGGGTATACCATTTTTAGGGTGTTTATTGAAGGTTTGGTTAAATGGGGGTGCATGTGTGAGCATAGATAACTGCGTTGCAGGCCTTGAGTCAGATTTGCCTTCCCTCCAGCCGTGGCAGCTCAACTTGCATTTTCAGATTACAATCTGAAACACTGGCGTGTTGATGGTGCATTTAGGTGAAAGGCACTCTAGTTAAGACCAGGTTGTAGCATACATAGTCTTAGGTCGGTATCGCTATCGACTAAACCAGTCTTTGGTACCATGTCCCCCCCAGTGGCACAGCGTCCTTTAACTTTAGAACTCTACAGGGCCTTCGTCCATTTGAACGCCCAGGATTACGCTGCTTCTACCCACTATCTGATGCATGTATGGACCTTAGCCCTATAATCCCCTATGAAATCCCAGTTTCCATGTAATTTTCCATTGTCTTTTCCATTTGATTCTCCATCATTGGAGGATGATACCCCTATATATGTATACGCAATACAGTGGGACTAAACCCTAAAGCCTATAGCAGCCAGGAGGTGGGGGCATAGGATGACCCATAAGTACACCCAACTTCCTGTGGTAGCTTTGGGACCTGGCGGGCGCTTTCTATCCGTGGTTGGCTCATTGTTCGTTAGCACCCCCCTTTGAATGCAGATGTTTGGCGGTGCTATGCTGCCTGCACCCTTCATCCTGGACTTTGAAGTCTCCTCTGTAAGTCAGGCAAGCTATAGCAATGATAAGAACACAGGCAAACGCATGAATAATTCATTGGTGAAAGAGCTCTGCCACCATCAGAACAGGCTGTGCTTCAAAATCAGGGCATTGACAATATCTCCTGTTGAGGCCATGATTATTCCAGGCCGCCAACACCGCGTCGAATGACAGCGTCATGGAATCTTGGGGCGAACTGACAAGCCTTGGAAAAGTTGTTTGTACAAAGGGGCTGGGCGAACTCTGATCTGTCTGAACAACGACGCTAGCGCTACACGGTGTTGGTGTTGCTGATGCAAACAGTGCCGGGCGGGGTTCAAGGACCCAGGCAACTAGTCTGGAAATGTCTGCAGGAGAAGCGGCGGAATTCCATGAGAAGTGGCGATTTAATGTCCTTTTTGTAGGTGGTCAGAGTACATGTACTTAGCTAGTGATACCTCATGTTCGTCAAACCTATACTGCTGTTTGGATTTGACGAATTTAAGCTGGTCAAGTTATAGCGATCACCCGCTCTCACCCTTCTAGTGGTTTATGTAGGTGATGGTCTTCATGTGGCTTTGTCCAAGTTGTTATACAAGACACAGTACTTTGCAGAAGTGTGCGTTGGTAGTTCTTGCAAGGATCCGAGCCGCCATGAATGCGTTCCCTCGTTTCCAGCTAGCATGGTTACAGTCCCAACCTACAAGTATCCAAAGAATCCAGGCACCTATACTTCGAAGCAGTACAGTCCGTACGTAGGACCTTGTGAGTTTCCTCAACAAATGTGTTTGAGAATGATATCCCAAGTGCCTGGCACCTTGAGAGCTAGTGTTGTCTCTCATACTAAGGATGACGCGGGATGTTGCACCAACTTAATACGACCCTTCAAGAGCCTCTTTCCTACCAGGGATTCAGGCAGGACTGCATGTTCCTTGGTCCAAAATCCTTTCTCCCATCCTGAAGGAAAGGGAAATTCCTGAGCTCTTCTGGAAGTTTGCAGTTGGTATGTGTGTTTCGTTGCCATGTTTGGGGCCCCAGACCCTGAACCCTATAAGCCCAATTAAGGTGTGTTGGCCCTGCCATCTTGAAAATCCGGAGCCGTTAACCGCCCTTACCCTAACAGTCCACATGCCTCATAATCATATACTTTCCCAAAACCTGTATTCTAATGACTATTACCCCAAACGCCAGTACCTAAATATTGGGTACATGGACCTTCAGGGTTAGGCTGGAGAGTGAGTTCCTGTCGTTTTGACCTTCAAGCCCCAAGATCTGTTCCGGTCAGTTTGGCTCCTGAACCACCCAAAACTGTAAGCCGTATGCCAACGGGTCCTAAATATTAGTAATGATATTCACTTTAATAGTAGTACTAGTAATAGTAATAATTCTATGAATATCATTATTATTAGAAGTAGTAGTTATAGCAAAAATCATAGCCATAATAGTACTGGTAGTAAAATTTTAGTAACATGGAGACCTCATTTGTGTAGACCTTCAACACCGCTCCTTATTGGCCATTGCCATCCTTCACTCGTTTCCAAGCACACAGGCCCCCAATGTCTTGCAAGAAACCTTGTCAAAGGCTCTTTCCCTTAGGGTCCACGTACTCAATAATTAGGTACCTGGGTTTGGGGTAATAGTAATTATATTGCAGGTTTTGGGTAAGTACATGATTCTTAGGTGCTTGGACCCTTAGGGTTTTGGGGTTTCTTATGCTATTAATCGTTATTAAGTGAACGCTGACTTACTTTCACGTAACAGCGAGGACTGTGACTCATGTTGATATGAGGGCGCGTCCCTCAACCTAAGTGTCCACAAGGCGAACACGGATTACCAGACATAAAAAGAAGTATGGTCTCGATCAAAAGCTTCTGCGCGTGTATTTATTCCAAGGCATGCACATCCTTCTGACGTAAGTCGCCGTCTCAGGAAGCTGACAGCGGTTCCGCCGGATATCTGGATGCAAGAGCCGCAGGTCCCCAAATGGAGGTTGTCTAGCAGGCTCCCTTGTCCGGAAAGGCAAGCGACACTGAAGTAATGCAAGGTTTTATTCGAACCACAACTTGAGTCCTAGGCAGGCAAAAAAGTTGAACGAAGTCATTGCCTGTACGAGGAGTCGGGTGGCATCACCATGTCACTCTGTTTGGCGTAGAATGGTCCCGACCCTTGGCGGCGTAGGGAAAGACGATTGCATGCTGCAAGTGGGGGCTTCTACCCTCGGGAGATCAGTGGATGAAACTCACAGTAGTACCTACCCAATGCTGAGTATCAGTACCTTACTTCCTACACGAGCACCAACCTCCAATGAGGCCCTGTTAACGTATAGGGGCGAGGTATAGCGACCTTTAGTTCAAACAAACTTTTAAACTTTGATTTGAAACCCTGACACGTTAATGTCTATTTGTGCCCTCTTGTGGTCCCTTAGTTTGTTCGCTTCGTAACAGCTGTCCCGTGCATTTCAACAAGGCGACCCCATTTGCGTGCTATAGTTCCCATGAAAGCCCGTAAGCTCTTAGAGTCCCAGGGATCTGAGAGGTTCTGAAACTATTGCAGCATATGTCTGCCAACTGTACCTCGCATCACTATCTTGGGGTTTCCCAAGATTAGGGGTACCTTTTGGGGGTCCCAATATCAAGGAATATAGTGTATGGGGGTTACATGGGTGTTCCCCTACCTTGGAGTTGTACCATGTCAATAATTTGAGGAACCATATTGCTGTCCAGCCAGGAATCACTAGCCTCTAGATCTCTCACAATCTTGGATCTAATTTTGGGTGCTTGGCTATCCTAAGCCCTCGGCCCTCAACGTGTGGCTGACATGGATCCTAGTCTGCTTGGTGTTTGACGGTATGGAACCGCTGGTATAGTCACGTGGCATGCTTCTTGAACCTTACAGCAGAATTCGTCCCTGAGGCTTAGGCCATTCATTATAAAGGGCTTCTAGATTGGAAGTATCCGTCGCAAGCTTGGGCTTGATAGTGTGCAGTCAGAGAAAAATATTGTGGGTGCCCAGTCTCCTCTAACGAGCCATTCCATGCTGAGGCGAAAAATTAACTTCCCCATAGCGGCAAGATGTAGTCTGCTTTTGATGCCGAAAGTTACACATCAACAACTACTTTGCTGGTAGTCGCCCTTGTATCAGGCCCGAATCCCAACCGCACACATAATTTGCAGGGTAACGATGAAATTTGGGAAGTGTCCTGAAACTGTCAAGGACTTTCTTTGAGAACCAAACAATGAACCCTAGAACCCCAGACCTCAAATCCTTAAGCCTATAACCCTAAACCCTAAATAACCCCATTATAGTAGTTTCCAGCTTCCTTTCCATTATCCCCATATTAACATCCTTAACCCCATAGGCCCTACAGCTACAAGGATTGTCCTGCCTCTTCTGAAGGAAAGCATCAGGCTTGGGGCCAAGGTCTGGGAATCTGTTATGATTTAGGGTTCAGAGGGTTTAGGGTTTAAACTAAACCCTAAACCCCAAACCCTTTAGGGACTATGAGCATCCACGAGCCTTAGCATAGGGTCGAGGGCTTGAGGAGTTTTGTGTTAACGGATGTGTTTGTGCCCTTGAGCCTGCGTTCGAACGCCCGCCACCTGAAATTACAATTCTTGCCCAAAGGGTCCATGTAGGTATACGGTATATACTCAGGGCCCAAGGGGGTTCCCATATACCTACTCTAAGGCCCAAGTATACCCCATATAGCTACATGGACCCTTTGGGTTGGTTATGAGTTATCTAACCACCAAGTTAGGTTCCCCCTTAGCGAAGCTTATTTAGGGTTGAGTTGGGGGAAGCCATACACCTTCACTTTCCTCCAGGCATGTGTCCCAAACCCTAATGCCACCACAACTGCAAGTACGCATGTGATGAGCATCAGTACCAGATATAGGGGGGTAAATATCCAGGAAGATCAAAGCTCGCAATCCTTGCAGACGCATGGCAGAAAATACAATACGTTTAACCTACCTTTGGTCAGCTAGGAATGGATCCTTATAGTAGTCCCTATAGTAGTTTTCATGTTCTTTTCCATTCCTCCATTTCCAGCTAGCCAAAGGTAAGTGATACATCCCCCATAAAACCTCTGTTTCCTATTCATGTTCATTTTCTTTTCCATTTGATTCTGCAAGAGTGGGGTAGCATATTCCGGGTCCTAAACCCTAAGCTTTAAACACTAAACCCCAAAACTTTCTCCCAAACGGTCCATGTAGCCATATGGGGTATACTTGGGCCTTGAGGTAGGTATATGGGAACCCCTTTGGGCCCTAAGTATATACCATACACGTACACCCTAAACCCTAAACCCTAAACCCTAAACACAAGAATCCCTGTGTACTGCTTCGTGCAGGCCCCAGCTCGGAAGATGCCAAAGCGACGTGGATTTCAATGAGTGCCGCGCGAACCCAGTGGGCCCCCAGGAAACCACGTAATATATTCTGGCATAGCCCAGGGTCCATATAGACAACTATTGGGGAAGTAGGCCCCAAAATACTATACTATAGAAGGAATTTTGTGTCCCAATTCCCTAAACCCGAAACCCTAAACCCCAAACCCTAAGCCCTAAACCCTAAATCCCAATTCCCCAATGGTTGTATATGTGGACCCTCTGGGTATTACAGCATATCATAGTTGCGCAGATTAAGGAGAAAGCTGCCACATGTCTATGATGTATAGCCCAAAGGGTCCATGTAGGTATATGGCATATAATTAGGGCCCAAAGGGGTTCCCATATACGTACATTAAGGCCCAAGTATACCTCATATAGCTACATGGACCCTTTGGGTAGTGTTTAGTTTTCCACTTTGAGATTTCGAGTCTAGTGTGGAGCGAGGTGGCGAAACTTGGGTTTTGTAAGCTGCCATGCTACAACACTAATTATAGCTTCTGGTGAGCCCATGCCTTTTTTCCTTGTCGGTGAATCTGGTCCATGGCGGTGAAGTTTAGGCACAGTAAATGGATGAGAATATGATACCGTGGCAGTGAGACATGGTAGTTCTCCTGACCAGGGGGCCCGCTGATTGTTGCCCTTTGTGTGCTGAATGCTAACAGGTTTTCGGCTGTTCGCTTTGCGATGTTAGCGCGTGTCAGTAACCCAAAGGGTCCATGTAGACCTGGGCCCTAAAGCAATTATGTGGGAACCCCCTTTGCCCGAAGTATATGCTATACCTGGACCCTTTGGGTATGGAGGACCAGTCACCAGTTAGATCCTCCATCCCGTTCCCGCATGATGTGCTAAGGTATGCACAGTTGATCAATGAGCGGAAAAGGTGAAGAGCATCAAACTACTTACTGGTTCTCGGTAGCAAACCAGGGAATATAATCCATATAGAATCCAATTTCAATACACTTCCATATTCCCTACTGAGAACCAGTGAGAACATGGTACAGAGGGCATGAGATGTATAAGGGCCCTAAACCCTTAACCCTAAACCTTAAACTTCACTTCAGGGTTCAGGAGCCTGGCCATCAGCCATATTGGGTTCCCCGCTTGCAGCACCCATGCGCCGAGCATCCGAACAGGGTTTAGGATTTAGGTCGCTTTGCATAGCGTTGAATTGCACTACGCCCCTTAGGATTGGGACCCCCAAATTTGGAAAACTCCACTGATATGCAGAACGGCTTACAGGGTCCTACTCAGCTGCCCTCAGAAATTAGGGCTCGCTTTGTCGGAGATGCCGAGATAAACCCAGAGGATCCAAGTACCCAAGAAACGGTGGCAAAAGGCCCCATGCGGTATGCTCTCAATGGTTTTTGGTGACAGCCCCCCCCAATTCTTTATGTATTAAGACCCTCAGGGAACCACTGTAGGATTTTGAGATCTCTATTGGGATACCCTTATTTGCGGAAGCTGCTACACTTGAACCACTGAAGCCTAGGAATCGTGGTCTTGTCAACATCATCTCGAAGTCTAAATGCCTGTGCTGTTTTGTATCTTCCTAGACCCTCCACGTACCCTCCACTAGGGCCACTAGGGGCCCTACAACCCAAATAAAGCGTACTAGGAGGTTCCTGGTCCAGCGGCTCCATAGATGCCACTGCTGCGCTCAAGCAGCTCCTCGCTCCTGCCCTCTCATGTTCTTTGCATGTTCCAATCTGACAGCAAGTGGATTTCACTTGAATACGTCGACAACCCCCCTAAACGCTAAACCCTGTAAACCCTAACCCAAAGGATCCATGTAGGTATATGGTATATACTTGGGGCCCAAAGGGGTTCCCATATACCTACTTTAAGGCCCAAGTATACCCCATATAGCTACATGGACCCTTTGGGTAAATCCCAGGGAGCCTGCAGAGTCCCAACGCAGGAACCCTTTCAGCCTTGGCATCGTGCGCAACTTCAAGCAGTTCCTATTCTCTTGCCAGGCGGGAGCATGTGCCAGCCTATTTTGAGCCCTTGTTGATTATCCTGGAAGTGGAATCAGGTCCTCATAGCCAGCCACGGGGTCCGACCCTAATATAACCTCTATATATAGCCCTAAAACCTACATAGTTTTTCTTTTTCTCGTCCATTATCCCTACAAAGCTCTAATCTAAGCCGTATATAACCCCTGAAGCCTGATAGTAGTTTCCATTTGCTTTTCCATTATCCTCACAAAGCCCTAATATAGACCCTATATAACCACTAAAACCTAAATAATTAGTAGTTTCCATTTTCTTTTCCATTATCCCTACAAAACCCCAAGCCAGAGGCTGGTTTGGGATCCAGGGAGCAGGGATTTGGATACTTTCCCACTTTTTCAGGATCAAACTTGCTGTGTTAAGTACTGCAGCTTTCTTAGCAGGCTTCTGAAAAGAAACGGAAGGGTCGTGCTTCAGGCTTGATGTTTGGAAGCGCATTCCCTTAGATTTAAGAATGTGCTGGTCCTTAACCTGGCCTCCTGATAGAAGACAATGGGGATTCCTGCAGTTTAGGATTTAGGGTTTAGGGTTTTAGGGTTTAGGGTTTAGGGATTGGGGTACCTCTTGTTCAGGTGAAGTCCCACATGTGCCATGAAGTAGCTTGAAGACGTTCAGGATCTTTAAGATAAAGGTGAAGTTGTGCTGCAGGCAGGCAATCTTAGCCAGCATACGGATAGCATTGAGGTGCAGAACATAATGAGTGAATTTGCACACGTGAGCCCTCACTGGTGACGATATGAACTGGGGTCTAGACAACCAAGCTTTGTCCATTACCCCTACATGAAGAGCAGCATTCTTAAGAATTTCCAAAGCAGGGGGACAATGTAATATTCGCGTCAGCTATCAGACACGGCATTTGCAGTGGCCTGCTGGACTCTAGGATTCTTTGGCTTTCCTGAAGGCTTCCCGTAAAAACCTCAGAGCTCGCATAATTCCAAGGTCCATCTATCGAGGATATCAGAGTAATTGTGTGATGTGTGGCTTCAGAAAGAAAATGAAGGATACTGAACTATGTAGCGCGTAGGCTAGTCTGCGAACCCAATGGCTCACCCTACCGAAAGGTGCTGTAGTCCAAGCGATTCATCTCATGCGCTCAGTCTGCAGAAAAGCGCGATATACCTGTTGAGGTGCCTTGTTGGGGTTCCGCCTTGTCCAAGAAATAGCTGGAGAGAGTACAAGTAATCGAGTTCCTCAACCCTGTCCACAAAGTGGTACACCCAGGACTTTTCACAAGTTTATAGTCGCTGTCCCCCTTGAGTATATGAATATGGAATATGGGGCATATGGGGATCTAACATACCCAAAGCCATAGTCGATCTGCTTAAGGGGGACTATAGGGGTTAGGGCAGGGATCAGAGCCGCTACCCAAAGCCCGATGCCCGTGATCAGGAGCCCACACTCGTGGAGCCCTCATCATTAGTGCCGGCCAGGAGCCCGATAGCTTAGGGTTTAGGGTTTAGGGTCTACACAATCCCTTCCCCCTAAGAACGACCCCACCCACCGCCCGATTTAAAAACAATATAGCACCATTGAATGTTAGTTAGGGTGAATGCATTATAATGTATTGTTACAAGGTGAGGGGTTGGTATTGGGGCATTAAGATGGAAAGCCCCAGAAGGGCCAGAGTCCGTTTGACTGGCAGCTTTGTTGGGCTCATGTTGCTTTGAGGGAGGTTGGGGCATGGCATTTTGCCAATAAGCCCATGCAAGAGCTTCAACCGAATGGTCTGCAGAAAGAATAGCCACCCTCTGTTATTGGATGTTCGGTGTCACTGCGTGTCGAACATGGCGGCTTGCAGATCCAAAGCACCTACAATCCTTGTAGTAAATTATATTTCAGTACTGGTGGCTGGTAGGGACTAAGGGAATATCATGCCTATATTGTCCATATCTACTATATTCCCTTTTCCCTATTAACCGCCAGTAAAGTAGTATATTCTATTTAGAGGTACTCGGACTTTTATGATAAGATCCGAGGCATCTGGCCGCAACAGAGAGCTTCCTCCGGATGCGCAGTACTGAGTGGCTACCAAGTCCTTTTACAATTACTTCGAGGTACCAATATACCTATTAAAAAGGATTTGTACCTAATATGTTCGTATCCTTGCCTTCTTTTTAAAGTGTCTAGGCTACTGTAACTAGCCCAAGGGCTCCCAGCTTCCTAAGAAGCAGGTTACTGGCCTATGTAGCTATGTGGGGTACATAGAACCTGGAGCCCATTATTTAGGTAAAAGGAGCCCTAGAACTAGAAGTCTCGAATAGACATCGGCATGATAGTTGTAATAAGTTTGGCCCCTACATTGCCCCTTACACGAAAGGGCCGTTTGTGCCCAATGACTGACTACCTGTGGGGCACGTGCAACAGTGAGTGTAGGCTGCATTTTAGGACGCTGTGGCTGTTCGGAACTTGGACCTTTGGGGTTAGACAGGGCTGAAAGGGAAACGGTTTGACGCTCCAGAATGGCGACACACTCCGTACATGCTTCCAACAGCGCCTGTTTGAGCCCTCAGCAGGATTGAAATCAGGAATGCACAGGTCAAGGCAACCAACCAATTGTAAAGTCAGGGCATAGTCATGGAGTGGATGTTTAGGATTATGACCTAGAGTGTGACCCTCTCTACCCCAAGACCCCGCTACCATGCGCATGACGAATGCCCGCTCACGGAAACAAATGGCGTGTTATTGCAGGGGCTGTTCCTTGTATAGCTATAGTCTGAACTGCTAGTATCCCCGCTGATCAATACATCATACAAACCCCTACAATACTCCCCTATATAATCACCCAACCCACTCTCTGAATAATACATATATCAATACCCCCTACAATACTCCCCTAAATAATACCCAACCCTTTCTAAGGAGTTTAGGCTATAGCTCATCTCTTTTTTAGCCGTCCTCAGTCTTCTGAGGAAGACCCCTCCAGGTGATGCCTGCTCTGGCTACGGAAGATCATTATCCCAATAAAATCAGAACGCTAAAGGGTCCCAGTACCCAATAAACAGTGACTTTTTGGCTCTTGGACCCTTCGGGGAACTGGATCTACCGCGCATGTCCAACTGTTCGCGGGTCCAGGGGTGTTTATGAGTCCTTGCAATGGTCAAGCTGCCGATTCAGACGTAGTCACCTTTCAACAAAGACAATCAAAAACACAATTGTTGCCACATTATGTAGGGATATTTGGGACTGTCCTTGGAACAAGGGAACAAGTGCTCCAGTCTCTTGGGAATCTGAGGAGGGCCCGAGAGAATGTTTTAACTGCGCGTTTCAGCAGAAAATTCTTTTTTGCTCGCAATGGCTTTAGCAATCCCAAAGGGTCCATGTAGCTGTATGGGGTATACTTGGGCCTTAAAGTAGGTATAGGGGAACCCCTTTGAGCCCTAAGTATATACCATATACCTACATGGACCCTTTGGGGAAGGCAAACATGTCCTGCCGGCTCTGTCTCTTGAGAACAAGTCAATGCCCAGAGCCTCGGATGCCGGCCACTACGCCAGGTCAGTACATCAGGTAAATGTTCGTGACACGCTGTTCTTAACAACCTTAAAAAAAGAACCATGTATAACTCATACCTCCGGGGCCTGCGCGCTAGTTCTGTCTTGACATCGGCGGCAGGGTGGGGAGGGTAATCCTCGCAAGGTGGAAGAAGGTATTCCCAAAGGGTCCATGTAGGTATATGGTATATACTTAGGGCCCAAAGGGGTTCCCATATACCTACTTTAAGGCCCAAGTATACCCCATACAGCTACATGGACCCTTTGGGTTCTGTATGCTTGATACGCCACCCCTAGGTTACAGTGCGGGAAGACGGATTTGATCCCTATATTCTCCAAGAAAAATCCTTAGTAATCGGGGTCAGTATTGTCTGCTAAGTGCGCAGCACCGAAAAAATGTTTCCAGGGTTCCGAATCCTACATAATAGGGTTACCCCCAATCAGCAAAGAATAGTGCCAGGCGACAAACGAACCCTCACGCCCCAACGCCGGTAAGGTATAATTATACCACTACATGATCCCTCCCAGCTTCCAATGCAGATACCATTTTCTTTTCCGCTAGATTCTCCATTCTTGGGGTCAGCATTCGTCGAAACCCAATCTTGGGGTCATAGGTCTTGAGCCCCGAAACACCATGTGGCCGTTTCCAAAAATGGCGCGTCAGGAATTCATGAAGGGGCGCATGTTTGACCCCTCCGATACATACCCCGAAACATACCTCGAAACACGGTTTAGCCGGAGACACCCATGTGTATACATACATATATATATATCCACGTGCCCCTGTACTCCCTGTATAACCCTCACATAGCCCCTACTGTGCAAGGGACCTTCTTGAGCCTGAGTTCTTTGACGGGAGTTGGCCCGTTTAGGGTTTTACGCGGAGGATCTTTTGACTGAGTGAGCCTACCTACTGTCTCGAATAATTTATCCTTCTTATAAGCCCTATAACTCAAGTTACTTAAGCAGACTTACTAAGTCAAGGGATCATGCAAGTCGGGTGCCATGGCAGCCCGCCCATTCTTTCACCGCGAGCAGCAGCCGCCTCAGTTCAACTCTCAGGTTTGCCTGGCTTCGAAGTTTTTGTGTACCAGGGGATTTGAGGAGGGGCTCGAAAAGTGGGGTGTTGCAGGTTATGATGGGGCTTACGGCCGCGATTCGTCAAAGTCATCCAGTGAGGACACCTGATATGTATTTGAAACTTCGACGCATGAGTCTGCATGATTTAGAGAAAAGTGTTCAACTCAAATTGCTGTCGCGGAGCTTTCGTCACATCGGGTGAAGAGTCGCCACCAAGCTAGCACGTCTAAGCTGCATGGAACACGAGCCTCATCATTGCGAGGCAATTCCAAGCTTCCAGGCCCCGCTTCTCCATGGTACTCTAGTTTGGCACCAGTATGTAACGTATTCCTTTTCCAGAAGCGCACAAAGATTTAGTTGTGACTGATAGTAAATGAAGGTACAGGTCATCGAAACGTTTTCGTTCAATTCTGTAGGATGCAGTCAAGGCATCCATTTCCCCATTCCTTGCTGTGTAACTACTTGGAACACGGGACATAGACGGCCGTGGCACGAAAGCGCACTTCGGGAGGTGAGAAGGATCATAAATTGTTTGTCTTTACAGGTCGAAGTCCTGGTGGCAGGTTTAAGGGCCCGAAAACGTGTCTTTGTGAAAAGTACTTCAGGGGTTCACAAAGTCTGGTTTTCAGGGGTTCAGAAAGTGATATGCCTGAAAAGAGGACACGCTTTGTTGGCATAGGTAGCACCAGACGTAACTATCCTCTCCCCCCAAAGGGTCCATGTAGCTATATGGGGTATACTTGGGCCTTAAAGTAGGTATATGGGAACCCCTTTGGGCCCTAAGTATGTACCATATACCTACATGGATCCTTTGGGTCCCCCTCCCCCAACTCTCAAGATGCTAAAATCCATACGAAAACACACGGCGGTCTACGCACCGTGATCCAATTACTGGAACGGTGAGGGGGACTTAGTAAGTAGATTACTAATCCCTATAAGCTATAGAATAACCACAGTTATCCACATGATTGTTAAGCTACTTTCTAAGACCCCCTGACCCTCTAAGTAACAGCCATTATGCTTGAATACCCGTCTTTCTGAAACCTCTTACGATCTGGGTTAACTTGGGGCTTAGGACTATGTGTCGAGGGTGTCAGACACCTTTAGATGCTTTGAAAGGGGGTTGTAGGGATGGGCGGGTTCAGTGTTTAGGAATACAGAAGCTACATGCCTGAAAGTATATAGCCCCCCTTAAGTAGATAAATACGGCTTTGGGTATTTTATAATAAGATCCCCATATAGCCCGTATTCTACCTACTTAAGGGGGACTATAACCCCTTACAGTAATCCTGATGAACTCATTCTATACCAGCAGTCCTGCTACGTTGGCCATTTCATGGACATCGTATCAGTATCACTTGCGTGCTAAACCGCCTTAAACCCTAAGCCCAAAACACTAAACCCAAAGCCCTAAACCCTACCTACAGTAACCTAGACCCTTGAAAAAGGCAAAAACGCCAAATGTTAAGTACGACAGCCAATGTTATAGTTTCTATAAGGGGTAAGGGTTTAGGTTTTTACTGCATACCGAAGCCCTTGGACCGAGCGACTTGGGACGGAGCTCTCCCAATGCAAGTCACATGGGCCAAGGCTCGCTGCAAACTGGGTTCTAGGGTATAGGGCTTAGGGTCTAGGGGTTTAGGGCTTAGAGTTTAGGGGTTTATAGGGTGTAGGATGTAGGGGTTTAGGGTTTACGGTGTAGGTGTTTTGGGTTTCGGGGTTTGGTGTTTAGTGGTTTAGGTTTTAGGGTTTCAGGGTTTGGGTTACATATATATACACGCATACACATTTAGGTTCTCGAGGCGCTATATATGGATATATGCGGGATTTACCCCAATAGCGAGAATGAAATGGAACATGAAACGGACTTTGGGGTGTAGGGATTTATATATGTATATACACATACATAAGTTTGCAGTATTGGGTTCAATTGCTGGCTGTCAGTGGGCAACAAAGGAAAGGAAAAGACAATGGATACCACATTTTTGAGGGGTGGACAGGGGCTGCTATGTCGGGGTATCGCACAACAATCTACTGGGAACGCGTGTAGATATTCAGTTGTTGAGTAAGCCTTTTAAACGGCAAGTTGAAGTTATTTTTTGCTGGGCGGGGAGGGGGGGGGGGGTTGCTAATTGTCTGGGTAGCTAAAAAGTAATGTTCTTTGCGGGTTTAGGGTGTCAGATTTAGGGTTTAGGGGGGTAGCTAAAAAGTAATGCGGCCCTTTGACACGGACTACATTGTTTTGGGAGTTTAGGGGTGTACAAAGTTGCCAGCCGGCCAACGTGCTCAAGGCATTACTGCTAGTGCCAACCTTGTCCACAATGCTAGCCATTACTTGGGTTCACCTATAACTGGGTTGTGTGTTAGGAACTTGAATTTAAGTTACTATAACAAGGAAACCCCATTCTCTACATATCCGTGTTATTGTAGCTTCACCTAAGTTCCTGAACAGGAGCCCAGACAATCTCCACTTCCCATCTCCACTATCCCTACAACTGTTTCCAATAACGACGAATTATCACGCTGGCACCAATTCAGCGGGTGGATGCTACAAATGATCACAATTAGGAACCGACCGAGGCAATGTTAACAAGTGGTTGCCTTTCAATCTGGTCATGCCATCATGAAGGTGAGCTAGCACTGTATGCCTTCCCATAATTCCTGTACACCTAAATCCCTAAACCAAAACCTCTAAACCCAGAACCCTCAACCCGTAGGAGATTGGCCCATTGTTCAGGCGGCTAATCACCGTAGCCATCCCCACATCGAGGCAGACCCCTCCAGTTCATGCTTCTTACCTATGGTTAGCTGGGAATGAAGGAATGGAAAAGAAAATAGAAACTGGCATACGTGGTTTAGGGTTTAG
The DNA here is from genome assembly GCA_905231905.1 of Symbiodinium pilosum. Classification (NCBI taxonomy): domain Eukaryota; class Dinophyceae; order Suessiales; family Symbiodiniaceae; genus Symbiodinium; species Symbiodinium pilosum. Next base: position 1,514 of record CAJNIZ010020002.1, on the reverse strand, counting down.
AAGGAATGGAAAAGACAATGGAACGTACTGTCACGGGTTATGTAGCAGCTTTTTTTTCGGATGAATTCCTTCATTCCAAGCTAACCCAAGGCCAGGCTTTTGCTTTGAGGGGTCTCTGCGACGTCTTTAGGGTTAGGATGTAGGGTTCAGAGTTTCTGATGTAGAGCTCCAGGCTCTTATGGCAGGCAGTACTCGAATTCTGTGCGGGTCCTCTTTTTAAGATGAAATGGGAGTTCGGGCTTCTGATCAGTGTGATCACTGGAATGCCTGGCAAAAGCCAACGGCAGTTGATGGTCCAAGATTGGGCCCGGTAACAACGTGCTTGCGTGGGCGATACTTTGACGGCCAGAAAGTTGCAACGCAAACCACGGTTCATATTAATTTATGTTGCTTCACTCGCTTCTCACATCTTGGTTTAATGGGATGCCAAGGTCCGAAGGTTTCTGGTTTCCACTCTGGTCGGCTTTCACGGTTAGTACAAGCCCTCCTGTTACCCCAATCGCCTCAATGGTTTTGAGAAGGTGTAACGACAAAGTGTTACTTTCTAAAGCGGGGGAACTATGAGAGTTTCATGCTAGTGGGGGGAGGGTAACGCTCAGTTGTAGACCCCTTCAAAGGGGCCTGAGGGTGCCCCTATATGTCCGAATGGAATTTGACGGTCTAATGTCGGATTTGGGGTTTATTCTGGGGCTCAGGGTTTGAGGTTCCGATCCCGCGCCCTAACATTTTCACCTCCCTGCCCCCTAATTTTGAAGATAGTACACTTTAATATGATAAGTTAGGAACATTGCATGAGCTGGGTGGATTTATTTTTTCTGGAGAGGGGATTACTTAGGGCACGAACTCCTACAAATCTGACCTATTCAGGGCTATTTGCATGCCCAGAGGGTTAGGGTAAAGAATTCCTTGCTGAGGCGTCAGTACGCCTCTGACCACTAAGCTTGCAGGATCCCAACTATCCAGTCCAGGGTCCATACGTTTACGGTGTAGGGTGTAGGGTATGATGGAATTTTCCTCTCTGGTGGTACAGAGGCCTCAAATACATGTGCTCTAGATGCCTGAACCGTTTGTATAAAGTTGAGAATCTGCAAGTTGCGTCAGCTTTAGGCATTGGATGTTCAAAGGCTGGCGCAGGCAGATACAGAGGACTGGAGAGGACATTTCCATCATGGTGTATGGACATCCCAATACTTGGGGCTTTTTCAAAATGATCCCTACACGCTTCCTAAGATAGGTCCACAATCCTCTCATACCCTAAACCCCACACCCAAACCACAAACCCTAAACCGCAAAATTTAAACCCCAAACCCTAAACCCCAAACCCTAAAACCCAAACCCTAAAACCCAAACCCTAAACAAGCCCTAAACCCTCCAGTACTCCCCCTTATACGGCCCATGAGTATGGTACCAGGGCATGCTCCAGACCATCGTAGAAGAGAAGGCGCAGGCTCTGCTCCACCCCCCACTGCACTCTGGGTTGCTGTTAAGGAACTTCAACCTAACAGTTATCATAG
>CAJNIZ010020001.1:326682-352265 GCA_905231905.1 Symbiodinium pilosum | reverse complement strand
CCTGGTGGCTGATTCGGCCTCCCTGGTGGCTGATTCGGGCCTTCTGGTGGCTGATTCGAGGGCCTGGTGGCTGAAACCGGGTTTTTCCTATGGGGATTGTTTTGGGGTCATACAGGGATACTGGAAAAGAAAATGGAAGCTACTATAGTATTAAGGGGTTTATATATATATATAGAATGTAAGATTCTACTAGATGGGGCCGGCCACTGCCGCGGAAAATCTTTGCTGACACGCTTACAAAGACTTCAAAGGTGGGCTCGCTTGCAAGATAGACTGAATTTTGAAAAGTCATACTCGCTTCAAATTGTCTAGGACTCTAGGGCAAACTTCAAAACCCAATCCAGACACTCAAAATTAGGGATACCAATGAATAAGAAAAGCTCGAAAATCCCAGCAAGATCTTTCAAAAGCAACCTGACCATCTTGTTGTGAAACCAGCAGGTCGCCAGTGAAGGCATGCCCGAATGTTAACCTTGAAGTGTAGGGTTTACGGTGTCCCTAAGCCCTGAACACTGCTCCACTACTGCTCCATGAGCCCTTAAACAGGAGCCTTCGTCTGGCGAGCTTTCCTCCAGCAGCGCGTCATCCTCGCGGCTGCAGAATACGGGGTGTCCCAATATTAGGGGTACCTTTTCGGGGGTCCCTATAATAAGGAGATATAAGGAGTATAGTATATTGGGGTCTAGATTGGGGCCCCCTTATTTAGGGAAACTACCATAGTTGCATCGACTTTCAAGGGTTCCGGAGATGGGGTCCATAGGGGTCTGGACTTACGAGGATTAGCAGAGGAGTTCTACTCTGCCAATCGAATATGGAACCCCAAGAAGGCAGAAAGACTACGTTCCAGTATGGTGTAAAAAGCTGGATACGTATGAGCTGATGATCACATAAGACTTCGTAGGGACTGAGCATGCCTTCCGCACTTGCTGGTACCTTCTCGTAAGGATCCTGGGCATTTGTTGGGGAGATGCTGGGGTACATGGGACACGAATTTTTTACCAACCGTATTATCTTAGAGACTCAAGCTATCATAGTTTGAAGGAGCTTGTTATGAAGCCCGTAATCCCTCTGCATCAAATCCCCCAACCCACTCGGGGCCATGAAGGAAGTGCACGGGCCCTACTCAAACCCATCAAAGAATCAAAGGGCGGTAAGTTCTTGTTTAAAGACGCCAGATCCATCCTGCTAGCAAAATATGCGGGACTGGGGGCCATAACTGGATTATGCTGGATGTTAAATTGCACGCTCTCCAGCCAAACCAGCCCCCAAAAGTACCATGTAGTTTTATCATGTGTCATCCTGGCTTGTCACTTGGTCTGTTCAAACAAAGGTCCTCAGGAAGGGAGCTTGCAGAGGTTCCGTGCAGAATTGATGCCTTTGTCGATGCGGGTCCTGCCAGGCGGTACGGGATGTTAGCCTCAGGAGGGCTCTGTGGGAACCCAGTGTGGGATTACGGACAGGTGACATGGGGAGATCCAAGCGAGCGTTCACACCAAATAGCTTCCTGCCACATAAGCTTGCAGGCTTCAGTATCAGAGACACAACCCACACCTCAACCACAACCATACCCAAACCATGAACGTCTGCTGCCTGTAGCGCGGCTCGGTGTCGGCGGTGCCGAGGATGACTCACTACCTGCTCTGAGCGGTTTCTCCAAGTTATCGGTCTGTTTGAACTTTGAAGGGTCCCTGTGAGAAGGCTTGGGGCATATCAGCGCGCGCTAGTTTGGTGTCTAAGCTCCGGGCTTTTTTGTCTGAGGGCTCGCCGGACTTTACATGGCTCGGAATCGTCCACTCGATGGGTGGTCCCCTTGATTATCACTCACATGTGCCTTGGGCTAAGCCAGTGATCCTGATGACTTTCGCAGGGTCCTAAGATAGCGCTCGAAATATGCTCGCCTAGGAATGCGCATGATGGACGCCAATTCGGGGTCATGGCTTAGGGTTCATTGATTCCCCATACCCGGTTCATTGCAGTGTTCGAGAGGACCTTGGGTTCAATTTGCCCGAAAGACTTATCAAACCTGGCCTGGTCGTCCCTGGGCCTCAGGAGGTGTTGCCTGGAGCCACAGGAGCCGAAGATGTTGGGCTATTACTGTCGGCAACCTACAGTCCCCCTCAAGTAAGTAGAATGTGTATGGTGTATGTATATGTGGATTTTAGTATGGTTTTGGAAATGCATATTCTAGCTACTGAAGAGGGACTATATGTGTACATGTTCTGTAGGTAGCACCCAGACCTATAGATAAGACACTGCGTGAGGATACAATTTTGCTAGTGCATCTACAGTTAAGCCCTGTATAGCCCTACAGCATCGCTGTAAATATCGTCATGCACAATCTGCTGCTTTCCACATTAATCGCCAGAACATGTTTTTTCTGCGGCCTGCCGAGCTGTGACAGCAGTTCGGCCCTCCAGCTGCGCACCTCGTCTTGGAAGCTTGCAGAGCAAGGTTTCAGTTAAAAAAAGTGGGAAAGTTTCTTGATATGCGGGTAGCCCCAGAAACCAGAAGGACATTTTTAGGGGATATGGTCCTACAGTACATGCTACAGCAGGATCAAATCTTTGGGGCGTGGGATGAAACTGAAGACCTGAAGCTGAGAGACCAACTGCCTTTCGGTAAGAGGTACGGAACAGGGCAGAAAGCCCTCTTGCATGCTTGCCCGTAGTTTTTCATGGATCTTGGCCCGAAACCCTACAGGCCCCATAGGCGCTACACGCTATAACCTTAAACTTTGAGGCCTCTGCTTCCTGTCCCTGAAGCATTGACTTGTGCTAGCGTTCAGGGGTATCATGTTCTGAGTGAGGACATGAACGTTGAAGGCGTCACTGTCTACGAAGCCTACCTTCTTATCCAGCCTCCCACTGTGCAACGCCTCGTACGCAGAGGTTCTCTGATAGTGGTCGTCTGTGTTTGTGCTTTCGGATTTCTTTTCCATCTCATGAGCCAGCCAATGGCGAGTGTCCGCTTAGTAAGAATCCCTTAGCTTAGCCCAAGCGGCCAACTGAAAAACGTCTGTTGCACAACAAAATGGCCCTTCAGAAGCCTGAAGTTCGTCCGAAGCTCAATGGCGCCGTGTTTGAGCCATGGCCTCTCCATGACCAGGCAAGATCATATGACTGAATCCCTTAACTAATATCCTAGGCGAACCAGCAACCCACATGATCTTACAGGTATACGTCAGCAACTATTGCCCGATTGCCCAGCCCCTCACAACTCCGAACGAAAACATTTTTCAAGAAAGGAAAAAGCACCTGAGCCAGATCTCGCGCGGCTGGACACACCTTGGTCGTCCAGGGTCCACAGCTATAGATTTTGGGGCTTTGGGATTGCGAGTTTGGGGTTAATCTGGGGAGTCATGATCTAGCAATTGAAGGCTCTTAAAGTGAGGGTCCCTCTACAGCACATACCCCCAAAGTATAAGGCCTGTGGCTTCCCAGAAGTGCTGTGAGAAGTCTTTCGCGTGTTTTTTTTCGACGAAATTTCAAAGACGCAGAATGCATGTAAGTCACCAGTTTTAAAACGGATGTCATGAGATGAGACATGCTGCTCATCTGCTGGCACACATTCAGTACGTACCTCTTGGCCACAGCTCTCTACAGATATCCACAAACCTCTGACCTGCTGATGAATTTTCTGAAGCTGCGGCCAGAAATGTGCTGAAGAGCGTCTGTGAATCCAACCTGAATGTGCTACATGGTAATGAATTTGTGCGAGGAATTTCGAAAGAATTTTCAAAGAGGCACTTTTGCACCGCAAATTTTGCACAACTCTCAACATGCTGCCTACTTGATTCTTCGCAGATATGCAATATTTCCTAAGCAGCACAGTCTTGCACGTACAGACGACAGCCAAACCTCAGAAATTGACTCGAGCTCTTGCTATTTGAAGCTGTTTTTGCTACGTCTTACCCGAACGTGCAAGCCAGCAATCGAGGTTTCTCACACTACACCTGCAAGCATGAAGCCGGGATGCTGTGGGGTTTGCACTTGTTGTAACACAAAAAAACAGAAACACAAAAATCAATGCAAACTCCGTTCTGCGGGCCAAAAGCCCTGAAAATTAGGCCTCCATTTTGAGAAAACGCCAGCCTGTCATCATGGGGGCATATTTTGGGCACCCGAGGGGCTTCTCGCCATGTGCAGAGCAGTCCTTCTAAAACACCATGTCACATGCGGGATCTGAGGTTGAGAGCTTCAGAGCTTCAGGTTGAGCGTCTGCGCTGTAACTCGCTGAGCTTGGGGTTTAGGGCTTAGGGTTTAGGGCAAACGCGTTGGCTAGTTCCAACCCAACCAAGCCTGTTCAGCTTGGCCATGCGAGATTGGAAATCACAGGCCTCAACTCAGTTATTGAATCGATGACCTTAACCATCCTAACCCCGACCCCCTACAAGAACCCCCTCAAACCATGAATGATTGCATCTAATCACCCTAAGACATAATGACGCTATATTGGGGGGATATTGGGGGGGGAATTTGATACTGGGGGATGAGGGGGACCCATTCATTCTTAGGGTGAAGGAAAAACCATCTTGAGCACGCATCCCATGACCAACGTGCAAGAACCGCAGCCCTAGCCACCCTTCACATTCATAAATATATGTATGTCTCTATAGAAGCTGTGTGGATACATACATGCACATATGCAGCGCTGCTGAATCTCTGTACCTAGAACCTTATTTATAACTTATAACCAGCTGTATAAACCCGTGGCACGCCTCAGGCGCCCTGGCTAGGCTGGCTCCTCACTGTTTCGCGGCCAGAAAGAAGTGAGAAGCGATCCGACTCAGAATCTGCCTGCGGACCATGAATCTAGAGGCTATAGGAAAAGGGACCACGCAGGTATATAGGGGTTATAGGAGCAGCTTACGCTTTCGCATCAGAATTCAGGAAAGCTCCAACCTTGGATCAGCCAAGCGTAGTGACCAACACAACACAATGGCTTAATCCTGCGGAGCCCTGAACTGAGCCAAATGCTGAGGCGCCTCGCCCTCGGACCAGCCGCCTGAATATGAAGAGCCCGGTCTCGCTGGCACCTCTCGGACATTGTTTTGCAATTCAAAATCTGAAGGGCTTGGGGTTTTCGCTTTGTGGTGTTTGGGGGCTCGCAGGCTTCGAGCTGAAGGAGTCTAGGGCGAAAAAGGCTGTCGAGTCTAACGCCAAAGGCCGGACATGATGCTGGCTTAAAGGAAGTTTGACGTCGCACACATTTGGGCGCAACAAGGTGCGACGTTCTGGCGTGTGTCTTGGAGTTCGGTTCAACGACTTGAAAGTTCATAGACACAGGATGGACACGCCTTCCAGCAAAAACACAACCTTCGCCACTGCTGCGACAAAGGGAAACTTTCAAGACGCCAGTCGTACTTAATTATGGACATGAATTGTCAGCCCACTGCCAGCCCTCAACCACATGTGGTTTGATGACATCACAACTGGCAACTCGCATGACCGACTCGCAAAAAACCCAAAACTGTGAATGACTTGAATCACGATTGGCAGTTCTGGGCCGAAGCCACATGCTAAAGTCACGAATGCCTATATACATGGCCTGGACCCGTGCCCCCGCCCGGGACCTAGCCTCTGGACTCAAAAGCTGGGCCAGAATCTGCACCTGCAGATTGTTCGGGCGAGGGTCATATAGGGTCATGCATGGATTTGAAGACTTTTCGGATTTGGGGTTTTAGGGATCTACAGGCGGCTAGGCCTTGAGTTTGTGTTTTGGTATGGGGCTAGCGGTCTATGCCAAGTCTTCTTGATCGCAGCTTGGAGGCTACTCTCCTTGAAGCCAGAGACACGTTTACAGCCACAAGCCCTCACAAACCATTTCTACAACCAAGCCTTTCAACGGGCTCATAGCACCCCTGTTTGAACAGAAAAGAGAAAGGGTCACAAGGGTGTGAAACACATCGTGGCGTTTCCACAACAGCCGTTTTGTCAATTGCCAGTCCGGAATGGTGAAAGTAGTGCTGAACATGTTTGCCAAGTTTTCCAGGGCCGTGGCAAAGAGTCATACGCTTTCTTTGAGGTACACAAAGGAAGGAAGTCCAAGAAGCACCAGATTACCCAACAGGCATCCTTTCCTTCAAATGCAAATTTCTTGAATATGAGGCTTTCCCCAAACAGGGCTAGCCTGACGGACCCCAGGATATGCAGGGATTACAAGTGGCTCTGTAAGGGCCACTTCTACGGCGGTCACTAGGGATTTCATTCAAGAGAATCACTACATGCCAACTACTCAAGCCTGAGACCGCAAGGCCCCAATACCTACATTGTAACATCATGAATGCGGCCAATCTTCTGTTTCAACTACAGAGAAGCCAAGAGTCTTGATTTGCGCTAACCCATTCAAGCTCCCCGAGCCTCAGTCCAGCATACACCGCCATGAAGCTCCCTATCAAACTCTGCCGAAAAAGCCTATAACCCCACATGCGAATTTTGTCACAAGCCGTGCCTATGTAATGCCAACAGAACACATTCACTGCCCTTACTCTGCAGAATCCCGAGAGAACACCGAGCTCCTCAACCCTACCCCTTTACACATCCTCTTACACGCAGATCATATAGGTGTCACTCCTATAAACCTTTAGAGGGATTTCTGACCCCCATGTAGGCTAAGTAAGGGTCAAGGGCCTCTAGGGTCTACGGCCAACTGCTGGCCTGGTCGCCACCCAGCCGCGAGCGCACCGGGCTCAGGTAGAAGCCGATGCGGCCCGTGGGAGCGAGCTGGGCCTGGGTGAGTCCCGTTTAGGGGTACATACGGGGTTAAGGGTTTCTCAATATCAGGACGGTTTGAAGGCGTTAAGACACCAGAGGTTGGGTTCTGGCCATGAACTTGATTTCGGCAGATCTCCTTTTAAAGCAGGGAGCACGCGTGGCCCCCGAAATTCTGCTCATATCTTTTAACCTCATCCATGAGTGCTGCAATCTACAGGCATCTTCAGCATTCAGAACCGACATGACTCTGCAAGGTTAAGATTGCGTCGTCAGTCACATTGGATGCCTGGCAGCGCTCTAATGATTGATGTGAACCCTTCAGTTGGGATTCGCATGTTTGACAGCCGCTTTTGTAGCCGTTGCCGAAGCTTGCAAATACTCAAGCCTGAGAACCTCCTAGACCCAAAGCCGAAGAGCTTCCGCACTAAGTATGCATGGAAATCTTGCAGATGATTTTATGAAATCTTCTCGCTGTCCGGGGAAATGCCCATTTGAAATTGTCCACGTGCTCCGGCACCCTGAACCCTAAAGTGAGCTTTAATCTAAACTCCTAGCATCCCCCTTCTATAGTAACCCATATAATAGTCCCCTATAGAATCCTCCATATAGCCCCCCAATAAAGAGTTTAGACTACAGCTCAAGCCGGGCCTCAGGCGAACTCATTGCATCTGGGCATCCGGACAGGTTGAGACCACGGGAGCCACGGCCATTCAACCAGAACCTGGCTTGCTGAGGGTTTGAGGGTTTTAGGGTTTAGGGTTTTAGGGTTTAGCTTAGGTCGGACGGTTTCTAGGATTCAGCCTTTTCCATGGTTTGAAACTAATGGCCACTGTTTTGAGACCTTTGCTTAGGGTTCAGGGTTGAGGCGAGAATTCACGGTCGGTTGGGCGGTGTTTGAACCCGAGGGTTCATGTGCTGTGTATGTACCCTACCCTACGCGTACCTTACACCACCTAAAACGGGGACTTGAGTTTCAGACTGAGGCTGGGTGGAAAGGGTCTAATGTTGTTGAAGCTCAGTGCGGTCAGCATGCTGTCTCAGCACTATGATCGCTATTACGCAGCTTTTTGTTCAAAGGCTTAGGGATTAGTGTATTACATCTGAGAGGCTTGGAGTTGTGGCAGTGAGGGTTTCAGGCTCAAAGTCCTGGTGCTGCTACATGCCTACTGAAAATTCAGGTAAATCTTTGCGTCCGGGGCTTGGGGATATACCGCCTTCGTAATCCCAATCCTCACAAGGCCTACATGAGCGGTTTCCTTTAGCGCCCAACAAGCTTTTTGCGGAGAAAAAGGTCTGAGCCATCAGGGAAAGGTTCGCCCTTGCGCTTCTGAAGTAGACTTCGAGCCGTTCTTTGTCAACTTTGAAGGTGTGGGGTCGCGAAGTTCCGACTGGCTTGAGGCTTACGCTCCCCAATTTGGAGGTCAGTGACTTGGGGATCTTAGGGGGGGCTAAGGACCCTGGGGATATAGGGGGATCACTGCGGATCATCTTGAGAATCTCCCGTTAGCATCAGGAAAACCGATAACATGGGTGTTTCCCAAAATTAGTTGGGATCCCTAGAATAAGGACTATAGTATTTTGGAGTCTATATCGGGGTCCCCTTATTTTGGGAAACTGCCACACACAGTCTCTGCTGGGCCGTCGGCCTCGGCTGAAACCCGGTGAAGGATGGGCAGTGCCACCTGTGCCACTCTGCATGGCGAAGGCACAGGACCGCAAGGATCCTTTCATGTGCTGAAACTATAAGGTAGCACAAGGGCCCCAATCAACCCTTGTGCATTTTGCAATGCGATGATTTCAGGACTTTAAAACAGTGCACGCGTAGTTTAGGATGCCGCTTCTACTGTGCCGATGCCTGAGCTTCACAAAGCTGCTTCCAAGCTCTTGCCAATATCGGATCAACATGTGCCAAGGCCAAAAACTCAGTTTACTCTGCACGCTGCCCAAGGTCAACTTGTCTACCCGACGCCATACGTGGGTACTGTGGCCACTGGCGGGCTCTGCATCTCCAAGACATGTCAGCATTTGTACACGATAGTTGTCCATATACTCGACAAGCATGGTGTGTGACGGATTGCGATGGAAAAGCAAAGTTCCAAGGGACAACAAGGCATGACTCATGCCCCAAATTGCCTAAACCCCTATAGAACTTTCTTCCTCAAGCCATGGACACGCAACAACCCAAATGTATCCCATGCAGACATCATGCCTGGCGCAAAGCTCGTCCGAACACCTGCACAGGTACGCTGCTCGGGGCTAGACTTCTCTAAGATAGGTTGCGATTGTGTTGCTCGGGACATCTGATGATGTAGTCCAAGCTGCGATCATAGCCCTCTTCATGAAATGCTCGTCAGAGTTCACAAGGGAGCTTGTGTGCTTGGAAGGATGCCCTCATGGCAGCTTCAACAATTGGGATCGGTTCAGGTTACACCGACAACTTGACAGTCAACTGCTCCTGGAGGAGCCTTCCAGGCTCAAACCGAGTATTCCAAAACACTGCCCAAGCAGCTGCCAATCTCCGCATTGAATGAAGCCACAAAACTCCACGAAGACAAGCGTGCCTTAGCCCTGAAGCTCTTCACTGAGCGGAGACCCTTCGCAATGGCTCTCGGTCCACTTGCCCTAGAACAGCTATACATCTCTTCCTTAGTTCTAGCCACAATGGCTTATGGTTGTCTTACGTAAGATACTGCAGATGCTCCTCATTTAGCTGTGCATATAATGCCTCTTTTTTGGGGGACGCTGCGCAAGGCTAGTCTCAATACAGCAAAAGGACTGTACCCACTTAGACCGTGCCTTTGCGTGTTTTGGCCGCCGTCCACGGCGGTCGGTCGGCGCCTGGCTGGGGCTTAAGTTCCTCTGGCCTGAGACTGACTGGCGTGCCCGGCCCTATATTTCCACGCACGACGTGGAGTTGAGGATGAAAACAAAGGCTACAATTCCCAAGCCAGATCAAGAACGTGCATGGATCAAATAAAGAGAGCATAGAACTCTGAAGTCTTCGCCTCGAATGTCCTACAAGCAGATTGCAGCAATTCAAGTGCTAGCTCATACTGAAAGGTCCTCGTCCTCTGCTTGCAGATCCCACTGTCTGTCTGGGAAAGCGATTGAAGATGTTGCCTTATCATCCATCTGAATTTCGAATACCTTCGAAAGAAAACTGAATCATGAGAAACTGCCGTTAAAATAGACTCCTCATGTTCATCCCGGTTAAGATACAACTTTAACTCCAGCAGTATCTCCTAATGCTAAGCCTGCAATGTGGTCCTCAAGAATCGACGACAAGGAAACTAGACTGGGACCTCACGCTTACAGATCCCCTTTCTCGTCCTACCAAAGCTCAAAACCTGACTGGTCAACGGCCTGCTGCAAGTGGTCCAGCGTCACAGTCACATCACCTGAGATCAAAGACAGTAAGGTTGAGGGTCTGGGATGTACTGCCAGGGTTTACGGAGAGTAGAGATTGGCTTCTGGAAGCTGACTACGTCCCAGGATGGGAAAATAATATTGAATCTAAGTCTTTAAAGAATCTTGTCGGAAAAACCTCCAAACTGGATGATGTCTCCGAAGAAGCAGCACAATACTGAACTGGCCCTGCCAAACCCTCAGGCCCTCAACCCAATGCTTCTACGCCCAAAACGTAATATATTCACCTGCACAATTTTCTAATTGAACTCTAGAAGCCTTCCAATCCCGGCCCAACAAACCGACGACCACAAGCTCCCTCAAAGAAGTGTAGGGAACAAAACCCCCAAAATCCAACAAACCGCGAAATTGTCTTTGTCCCCTTCTTGGCATATATATATATGTACATGAACCCATCTCCGCACAGCACCCTGACGTCAGCCCGGATCCCGGAAGACCTGGACCTTCAACCACTTCGCAGCCTGAGCCCTGTGAGAGCTCCGGGGCTCCGGGCGCACGGAGACCACGCGAAAGAGTGTGGGCTGGAGGCTATGTAGCGGTGTAAAACCCGCCTTTGCACCGTCGGCTCATGCAGTAGAGCGCTTTTTAAGCAAAGGATTCGGCACCCCTGCTAAGGAAGAAGCTCCCAGGCCACCAATTCCCAAGGCCCTGCAAGCATGCCGCGAGCTCCTAGACAAGATCTGCAGATAGTGCTGTCCTAGTCATGGCCCTCTTTCCCGCCCCCTGTTCAGCACCACTAAATCATCCTTTATCCGTTTCTGCCCTTTTTGTTCCACTAAGTCCCCGCCTCCCATGTGGACGAATGAGGTCGGGAATCGAGGCGCTCGACCGTCCTTAACTGACATAGTATTGGCTCCGAGGATTTAGGCTGCGTGGACTTTCACTTTGCTAGTCGAGGACATCATAAGTTACCAGACAGCTCCTCTGATCAAGCCCAGAGGGGTGATTTCAGACAGGACCAACCGGCATAAGGCCAAACTCTGTGGCTTTGCATGAGTATGGCAGCTCTCCCATGTCACTGAAAGCTATACATGTCTCCATGCTGCAGAGATCAACTGACAGGGAACGGCGGACAGAGGCTCAATCGGGGACTGGCAGAGGTGCCCAGTCTCGTGATTGTGATTGCTGGTAATATGCTACCCCTCATTTAGATCCATGGCACCAAGCCAGGGCTAAAACCGAGCCTTTCATTTCAAAAGAAACTCCTGCCGACCAGTCCCATGTCAGAGTCTTTGCTGCGCAGCTCTGGAGCCTCTAAGTTAAGCATCTTCGCGTATCATGTTCTGCTGCACGTTAAGCTAGGAGCTTCGTGACACGTTCCTTTACATCATGTTCCAGGCAGCCTACCAAAACGTCATGTGCTGGCAGCGTAGGTTCCTTTACAACCGATGGAATGCCATAAGACAATCTCCAGGAAATGCCCGTGACTCTTCAAGCCTTGCTACCGACTCAGTTCCTGGGCGATGGCATGCTGACAAAATGCACAACAGTAGAGCTTTTTGCTTGCCCGGTGGATAACCGCACAAACCCTGGAACAGTCACCAAGTCACCTGAAGCAGCACAAAACTGACCATACGACTATATACACTTGTGTAGTCTCAATAGAATCGAATCCGTCTCAAAATGCGCACATGGTAGCCTGATCATCCTTTCCATGATGCTCTTCTCCAAAACCCTGCATGCATCCTAGCATCACGCAAGCCACGGCGCCGTTGCGCTCCAACTTGGCCACTAAATTGTCCTCGATGCGGGGCAAGAAGCCGGAGTTTCTCAAGGTAGGCTCCGATAGCTGGTGATGAAGAGAGAATAGATGGAGGAGTATAGTATTTATTTGTTTAAAGGTTTCAGAAATTCCCAAATTCCAAGCAGTGGGAACTTTGCGACCCTTGACGACGCAGCTACATTCTTACATGTCCCGAGTCTGGAATTAGTGAATTCCTTTCGGGGTCCTTCTTACAAGGATCCTGAATTTTGGTCGTATCTATAGGGGCCCTGTTGAATCAAAAAGTTACTTGTTTCCTAGAAGATTGCCCTCTGTTTGTGCCTGGAAATGGAAATGGTCCTTATCAACACGGCTCCTAAACACAAAGCTCTAAATCCTATACATCAAGGCCCAGCATTCCGAGCCAGTACCGGATCTCATGCGCCGCCAAGCATCAATCGACACCGTGACATTGCCGAAGATGTTCCGCAACAGCGGCTGCAGCCATGTCTCCTGTGTGTTCCAGATTTCTCAGAACTAAAGCTCCCTGGGGGGAATACAGATCCTGATTCAGCACCTCACGAACTGATTAGAGGGGCCTGCGTGCAGCATCTTAAGCCAAAGACCTCAGCAGAACAAGCAAGCTTAACTTGGAGCCGTCATTCTGTAGGAAGCAAGAAGATCCTGCACCACAAGGGGCCCATGACGTTGAGAACTCCCATACTCGCACAAGGAACCATCACTGGATTCCTAAGCTTGAGCAAATGTCCTGCGACTCGTCCAGTGCCTCCTGGGAGCTCTCCTGGCTGTCGTCAGGAACAGGGGTCCAACCGACGGCTTGAGCAACAAGCTTGTATGTATAGTAGTGTGCAAACTTTGGGAGGAGACTCCACGTGAAGAACGACCTCAGATTCCTCAAGCTTTGTGAAGGTCTCTGGTTTTCTAGGTATTATATTCAAGGTCTCGTGCATAAACACCTTGAGAACAAAAAAAGGCCTTGACGATGGATTCAATGTTATATCGCGTCTAGTTCTCAAGAAGTCACTGAAACACCTGCTGCCATCTTCGTGTCGGCTGGCCGTGAGAACTCTGAGACCCTTTTGATCACTAGCATTTGCATCTTGTCGGTTCTGTACTCACCTCAAGCCGCACCTAAACCTTCAACCCCTTACAACAAGAAACACGCACCTCTGCATAGATCATTTGCAGGATCCAGAAGGAGATACCCCTCTTTCCAGCTGAAGAACAGAGCACCAAGAAGGGCAGTCTACATTCTGGATTAACACGGGGATCTGGAAATATCAGAACAAACATGCCAAGCAGAGAGTTTGGAGTGAAGGAGCTACAGTATCACGAGGCGAGGAATGTGAGTCTTCAATCTCCTGCACGCGTTGTCCACAAGCCAAGGTCCTCCTATTTCATATTCACCCAAAACTGATATCCTGAATTAGTCACGAAGCTTCCCAACCACATCATGTTTCGTCAAAATTCGACCAATTCCACCTCCCCACGTGCGCAGCCTTCGCGGGCGCAGCTGGCGACGCTGCAGGAGGCACCGCCCCAGGACCTGGCACCAAAGGGCCAAAGTGCTCGAGGTCGGGGCACCAAAGGATGCCTCCACCTAGCCCTCATCTCCTGTAAGGGTGATTGTAAATGTCGTCAAGGTGCCAGTCTCGAGTCTTTCAAGGAAAACGATCCACTGCATGGTCAGCGTTGCCAACCTGTCCCGAAACTACTGCCACTACCGTGTGTTGCGTAGAATGATGATCATATTACTGATGCTGAGCTTTTTGGCTTTTGTCAGCATGGTTCTCCGCTTTGCTAACTTGTGAGACATCCAACGAATCCATATCTGAGCTGTATACAGATCCATCCCTCTCAGGGCCATAATACACATCTTCCTCAGTGAAGGTCTCCCGCCAAAAGAGTTTCCCGCCAGAAGCGCAATCTACGGGAACTGCAGACCACTGCACCCAAACCTTCAAGTCTCCTGCGCCTGTTACAATTACATTTTGCATTGCAAGCCGCAAAGCTCTGGAGAGCAAACCTAAAATGTGGGAGCTCATCAAAATGACTCCTTAAAAGCCCCTCAAGGGGACCAGAGCAATTCCTATATCTCATACCTGTATACCGGGAGGATTCTTGAGGGCCTCCATGTTGAGCCCATTTTGAGAAACCCCTCATGTGGCTCAGTGCCGCACTCGGGGCCCCGCTGCCCAAGATAACCTCCACAGCGTCAACCTGCAAACGGTGCACAGAACCAAGGGATTTTGGGCTTGGGGTTCAGGAGTCGGTCTAGGATCTGAGGTTCGGGGTTCCTAGGAAAGAGAGGTGTCGTTCCTAAAGACTCCTGCGAGTAGCCGACTTCTGAGTCCCTGAACAGTTCCTGCAGTGAGGCGGTCCAACTCCAAAGAATGCTATATAAGTTTTGTCTCCTGATGTTCTGCTGCAATCACCACAACTTTCCGTGAAACATTTGGACTTGTGGGCATTTGCAAAACGGTACTGTGGTGTGGCGATGCTCTCCAGGCTTGGATGCATCCATTCTAGGGGTCGAGATGACCTGCAGGCTTAGCCGGGTGTAGGCAGCCCTTCATTGAGAGACGCATGATGTCACGTCAATAGATAGCTGCTCTGTAGAGATTTCACAGGAATTAACCAACTGCTACGTGCAAGACTCACTCCTGGGGTCCTATCAAGTCTGCATGCTTCAGCCTCGGCCGGGTAAACACAAAGGGATTGAGGATCCAGAATTAAGGGCGTCTCAATCTGAATCGGCGCATTCAAATCGAAAACGCTCAGCTCCTAAGCCAGATCCTCGAGGATGCGCAGCTCTCCAGTACGGATTCAGGCCTCTACCCGAAGCGGCTGTGAGCGGATTGCGTTCCAAGGCACCACCTCAGGTGGCACAAGCCCACTGTTCTATAGCTTCACAGTTGCAGGCCACTATGACATGGGAATTGCTCTGAACCACGCCTCAATAAAGGGCACCCTTGCACATCATGACGTAATTATCCCGAGGCGTCTTTAAGGTTCCCAACCGCAGCCTTACTTTCAGCACCCGCTTTGGAGTTTGCTCTCCAGCAAGGAAAAGACTTAGGGAGTCTTTTCCTGTAAGGCTGCTCGAGGGATTGGGGTTAAGTCACGTTGTGCAGTAGCATGGCCATAATTAGAACTACCTTCTCCCTTCCCCCTATTATGAAATCCCCCCTGAGATCAAGGATGTATACAGGGGCCTGAAATTAAAGATCAAGAAGAGCACCCCCGCAAAAGAGCAAGACTACTTGTAAAATGTGCTACCTAATGATGAATTCTGATTTTATGAACTGTCAACGAACTGTTTATTATACAGAGAAGTAAATCCAATGAGTATAAATCTCAACTGATTAAATATTCAATTGATAATGAAATTTACTAGTTGATTTTAAGAAGTTAACGGATACGAAATTTTCCGTGAAGTTTTGCAGGACTTTCAAGTTTAAGGCAGCCCCATCTAGGCCTTTAGACATTTCCACCCTAATCTTAATTTTTTTGGGCGTGGGAATATTAATTATTTGGGTGGTGCGAAGCATCATCGAATATTAGGGGAAAACGATTACAACCTGTGAACCTCCATGCAAGGCGAAAATGCAAAGTGGTCTCTGCCTTGCAAGGCTGAAAGCCCTGGAAGGGGCCTTGTCCCCATCGATACATTCTTGCTGTTGCAACTACCACCATGGATCTATTCAATAATGCCCCTAGCTCCTTATCTCCTTATACCAAAACATTCAAGACGCCGTGTAATGTCTGGGGCACAATTAAACTTAGGCTGATGGGGGGTGCGTTTGATTGCATCGGTATGCATATATACCTGTGTGTCCACTTATTTGTTGCTAATATAGGGGGGTGGAAATTCATGGCGTTTAGCCCGAAGAGCTCTCCTATCATGTCTGGCTTTCCAGCCAAGCTGCGACGCGAAGCTCCCGTACGAAGCCTGCGTGCAGGGGGCACCGCATTTCAGAGCTCAGCGCTTGGGTCGGGATGTCAGGATTTGGGGCTTAGGAGCTGATAGATATCATCTTTCCCTGCTCGGCATCTACTTCCCCGCAGTCAAGCTGCTGTACTCTGAGGGAAACCGTTATGGGCATGCTCGCACAACATCGAGCTCCAAGCAGCCAAACGCCAGGACAAACTTTTCCCAAACCCAACTCAATCCCAGCCCGCAACTCAGCACCTCGTGTCAGCTGAATGCTGCTCTCCTCTGTCCCAAGCACCTTGCTTCTTGTACTCTTTGTGCGGATGCGGATCAGGGGATGAGGGCCGTAAGGCAGACGGCTCGAGGAAACTAGGGACAACCCTTCGCGAGTAGGCGGGGCTGAAGTTTGTCGTTGGGATCGAAATGAAGAGGCTTTCAAATGAGACTGATGCTGGCTTGAGCTCTACAAACTTCTCGTTTTTGTCCACACAAGCTTTGTAAGGCTTTATCGTCAGGATGGGGCACATCTCTCAACTTGTCCTCATTTGGGCCTATTTGCTCTGGCACGCTGTGCTGATACAAGCCGCGTAATTACATGGGGACAGCGGGTGGTGTGGAGGTTTTCCAGAGTAGCACTCATGCACGTTGATTGTACTGTGACTGTTAAGCAAACTACCATGCAAGCCAGAAGAGCCAGCTTCACAGTGACAGCGACTGCCACCGCGTTTCCCAGATTGCCGTCCATTACTCCCAGTCTCATGCTGAACCTTAAAAGTATAGCATCGTTAGTAGACAAGGGTGGCATTAATCAAACAAAAATTTGGGCAAGACAGAGTATGTAGAATCCCTGGATTTAGGAGAGTCTAATTTTCTTGAATGTTGCCGTCACTTTTGCCAAGAGACTCTCTTGAATGAGTTTCAGCCGCCGTTTAAAGAGTTTCGGCCTATTGTTTCACGACTCTGTTTAATGTGCATTGGTTTTGGGCCCTAGAAATGTACGAAAGTTTTGAATTTTGAAACTTAAAAAGTTGGAGGCTCAGAAACCCCTATCTGAGCTGTATGACTCAGAACCTTTTCCTTCCAGAACTCACAAGCTCAAGCTCAGAGGCCTGGACCTGACAGCCCTTATTCAGGACCCCCTAAATTCTATTTCACGTGTGAGCCATGTTTTTGCGGGCTTTTTGGCTCAGAAATTTTGTTATTGTCACACCTTTGTAATGAACACCCTTTCACACCCAAGGAGACTGATAGGTTACATCTCGTGAAAATCAGTTCGCAACTAAAGCAAATTAATGCTGCACTTTATTTGGTAAGCCGGCCCCCCTATTCCGCTGCAGGATCTGCACAACGAAATCCCACGCGAGGCGGCAAGATGAGGCAGCTATCAACTATAGCACTTTGTACTCGATTCTCCTACAGGACAACCCGGGCCCGACTAGCACCCCGAAATCTCCCACCCTGCTTGAACCAAAGTACACACTGAGACCAACGCGTAAAGAGGTGCCAGGTTGTTTGATCATCCAGAGGCCCTCAACCCCAACCCCTGGATCCCTAAGCATCCCTTCCCTTTTAGGATAGAGGGGTTCTTGCGGCCGTGCGGCCCGTGCCAGCTCTTCTGTCCGGAGCTCGAAGTTTGCCACGCGGAACTCGCCGTCCCACCTGGGGATTTCTCCAGCAAGGACATCAGGTCTCTACCAGGTTGAAATGTGTTACGTCGGAATGTTGTAGGAAAACTGTCCGAGGTTCTGGATCAAGTCTTGGGATACTATGTGAGGATATAAACGTCTTAGGTACACACGAGTACCGAGTACCCTGTATTTGAGAAACACACAACTGGGCTGGGCGAGCACATTATGCTCGTGGAGCGAGGACCTTTGCGGCTTTGCGGAAGGTTTCAACAATTCAGGCGGTTAGGCTCTATGTTGCCCTGCACAAGTAAGAATCTGCATGATTTTGCAAAGGTCCTAAGGAAAGCTTCTTTCGTGCTCTAGAAGCGCATCATGCAGGGGTTGTAGCCCGGGGCACACAGCTGAAGAACTCTTTTTGGGATTTAGACTTCACGTAACAAGCTTTTGGGATATGGCGGCCTATACAGCGGTGGATACTGCTATAGTCATAGATTACGGAATGGCTGAACCATGGCCCATGCAAAACAGCCTCCAAGAGAAGGCCAGACAGCCGTGCTCAAGACCTTTAGGCTATCATCCTGCTGCATGGTTTGCAGTTTCGTGCGAGGGAACATTTCTCTAGTCCCCACGGTCTTGTCGCACCGTGCTCCTACAATCATTGCCGTGAATACGGATGCCATGGAACATCCCAAGCTAAAGCCTGCATAAAATTATTGCAGAGCAGCAAGGAGAATGAGTCCGTCCGCAAAGTGTCGCAAATGTAACCTGAGGCATATCCCTCGGAAGTGGTGGCTTAATGGGCAATCGCGGCATGGGCTACGACGCTTCGTAACCGAGCCTGTTTTGGGGGATGTCGGGGACTGCGCGGATCAATTCCTTATGTTCTCTACTCAGCTCCAGGTAGAGAATTGGATTCGCTGTAGGCTTTAGAGGCTATAGCTACGGCCTTCTGCGGTCAATAGAGGTCTGATGTCAAGACTGCTTGTGTGTGATCTGAGCACACCAAATGGTTCGCGTCCCCAGTGCCAGCACAGGTTCAGAGGCCATGAATAAATACATAAAAGTTGTTCCCATATAGCCCTTCTACACACCATCATTTAAGGGTGACTTGAATCTACTCAGAGCCTCAACCTGGACCTCACTCCCTGCCCCCTCAGCCCCAAACCAAGCAACTCAAGAATGGAAACCCGAAACCTCGATCCCCCTAAAACCCCATAGTAGTTTTCATTTTCTTTTCCATTATCCCAATATTACCCCAATATACTATAATAGTTTCCATGTTCTTTTCCATTATTCCAATTTAACCCAATATAATCCTCCACTTCTACAGTCTGCCAAAGACGTTCAAGAAACGCTGCGCATAGCGCAGGATGATGCGCGTAAGGACGGTCTCCAGCATGCCTCCGGTCTAGGGTGTGGCGGTCATGCTTGTCAATGTAGCCTTCTCATGAGAGACATTATAGAACATGCAGAAGAATCACATGATGTCTTTGGATTGAAGTTTGGCAGTCAGGGCTTAGATTTATCAGAATTCTGTTGCTAGTTCATGGCATGAGGGAGCAGCAAATGTACGTCGCCGTTTAATTCCATGGAGGGGTTGGTTTTCAAAGAGTGTAGATAGCCTTGCCCCGGAGCAGTCATACAAGAGCTCCGCCGGGCTCTTTCACTGCTTTCGTACTTCCTTTCTTACGCCTCATATGACTCACATGGGAATAAGACTTCTTGGAAAAAGGAACGCCTTCCGTGTGACTAGCAAAACAAAGTAGGTTGCTGAACCCGCGCACCTCAACAAAGCCAAAACTGCAGCTGAAACTCCCCATAAAGTGGGGCTCTTGGCGCCTGGTCGGGTCATGCTGTTCTGAGGTGGGGCCTCTCCTAACAAAATAAAGCTACCCCCAGGGTACCCTGCATTGCGAATCCTCCCCAAAAGCCTCCCAGACCACGCGGGTGGACATTTTAGGTCGGCATTGTGGGGGCCCATTCAATTGGAATTAGGTTGTGGGGAATTTTGTGCCAACTATAGTATAAGCACTCTGAAAAATGAGGTGAGTATTCTTTAGGCGGCTACATTTGACCCCGCGGCCTTCCAGCGCGGCGGTTAGGTTGCGACATCCGCGCAAAGCCCAGCAAGGGCCGCGTCGCCGGAATTTCTTGAATCGGGTGGGTCTGTGGCTTAGATCTCCGGGCTTCGGGTCTGAATTTCAAACAGGATCGTGAGCTTGTACGGTTGAAGGTTCAGGGGTGTGGGGGGGTTCCGTTCAGGATTCACTACGCAGTAGTTGGATTTATGGAAGAGGTCTCTGAGTTTCCTTGTGCTCCAGTCGCCTATGTAGCGTCTCAGTCTGTATACCAAACGTCTTCAGCATACTGTAGAGGCTCGGATGTGGCGCGTGCTATCAAACGGCCAAAGGTTCTAGGGGAGGGTCTGGGCGCTTCTTACCTGTGGCCCTGCCGGCTTTGTTGTGAACCCCTTGTATAAGGTTAGGCAGGAAGCCGAAGCTTGAGCCACGGGAAGGAAGGAAGGCGGGGCACTTTTGATTGTAAATCCTGTCAACAACATATCATATTAAACCCCCTCAACTTGTAAGTCCCGAGTGGGCGAGGCTGATGAGCATCTGCGACCAAACTGGCTTCAGAACAGACACGCAGCATCCTAACCTGGATCTTTGGTGTGAGTCTGTGTGTGTGTGCTTGTGTTAACCTTGCCTTGCCACAAAACGCTGTATGGGACACCGGGACAAAGCAAGAAAAGAAGTTGAGACCCGATGAAAGGAATGGAGGGTATCGCCTTTCATGCAGCACTCAGCATCTCCACTTCTCCTCACCCGCACGAGCTCGTGGCAGCCACTACGGCTGAACGAGCATTGGCAACTTCAAGTGAGACAACCGCAGGCGCCCTACCCTCCATCCCTTCATGATGTGCAGTGAATCAGAAGGCTCTGAAGCTGACCGGGAATGAGTTTTATTCAAGAACCCTATTGACCCGTCCAGGCATGACTTGTCGCGGGGCTGCATCCGCACTTAAGATGAAACATAGCAAACAGGCATTTCTGAAACGCACCTGGATGGAGATTGTGGACACCTTTCTCTACATGACATTCCAGTATTAAGTATTTTGGTCTTTACCTTCACCACCATGGGTCAAACAATCCTTCAGCTGTGGTTTGGCTCTAACTGAATCCTTTTGCGGTAGATCCCCGTCTATGAGTGGCTCTTGCCCTCAGAGTGAGCGCGCAGCCATCTGCGGGAGCATCAGCAGGTCAGGTTGCCATGGGCCTGAGCAGAGTTTCGGGGCACTGGACTATGGGATTGCAACCATGTTCCAAAGTAGCTTGCCTGACCCCAGAATTCTTTAAGTGAGCGCGAGAGATGCGAGGTACTACGCAAGAAGGGAACGCAGCTTGCTAGTATATTCGGTGGTCTCTCGAAAAAATGTGCTCGTAATCCAGTTGCGGTCTAAGATTGACATCGGAATCCTCATAAATACCCAATGCATATTCCTCAACATGACCGAGGGGTACCTACCTTGGAGGTCAAAGTAGAATTGCATGGAGCCCTAGGTTTGGGATGCTCTTAGACAACCTTGAATCTCAGGACTTCGTGAGCGGCCTAGGCCAGGAAAGAAGGCCTTGGATCCAACATGTGCCCCATATTTACCCACAACTAGGAGGATTCAACCTTTCGAGCCTCCTCCAATTAAAGGAGCCATAATATAGAGAATTCCCCCCCTCGTGAGGCTTCCTTCAAAGAAGGGCTCGGTAGAGCTTAAACCTGGCCATACAAGCCCCACTTAGCCCTCTCGTCGTGGAAGCTGGTACAACCCCACATCTTTTGCTCGCATCAGGGAGGATGAGCTACGATTCTGTAACGAAGCAAGTTCGCGGTTCCGCATCGTATAGGCCCTATAACCTAAAATAGAAGACCATCAGAACGTAACAGCTCGAGGCTTGCTGCTCGAAAAAATCGAGCGAGGTCACGCGCAACACAACAACTCGGTGTTGAAACAGCCTTACCGCAGCTGCGGCTTGGTGAAAAGTCCGATGTGCTGGGAAGGGCTGAAATCTGCAACCTCGCAGCACTGAGGAGCTTGCTTCGCAGCTCTCTGGTACATCCTGGCAAAACAGTTGAGCAGAGACTTAGAGTCACGCATCCCCTCATGTAAGCCATGGCCGCTTTACTATTTCTGACACTGCTCGAGGACGAGCGGGTTGTCTGCGCACAGAATACGTAAGCGACTCATGTAGGCACTGTGCCTGGTGAGGAAACTCAGAGAAATCATGGAAAAGTGCTTGAAAAGAAACAAGTGCGGCAGTTCTCTTGAATGACCTAGTTTGCCGTGAAAACCCATCAAACAGACTTTGAAGGACGCGAGGCAATTGAAGCCCCAGCTGACATGAAAAAAGAATGCTACCAAAAAACCGTGAGCCCACAACATTCAGATGCTATCCTCGCCATGGAGCAGTCCGGGGCGTGACTAGGCTACCAAAAAAGCAGATGCAGCTTCTTGAGAAGATCCCCTACGCAATCCCTGATTGCAGAGTCCTGTGGTCATGCCTTAGAACTTAGTTATACCCCAAGGATCCATGTACCCAATATTTGGGTACTCGGGATTTGGGTAATAGTAATTATACTACAGGTTTGAGTTAAGTATATGATTATTGGGTACTTGGACCCTTAGGGATACAAACTCCGACACAAGCCCCGCCGATAAATCCCTAGATTCACAGATTCCTACATTCTGATTGTACAAGTCCCTTATCTTCTTTCCTACATCCTTTGGTCCTCGGCTCCACGCAGGGCATCTGCTCCGGGGGCACCAGGCCCTTGGCCTGAGACACTTGGGAAGTGATTTAGGGTGGCATGAGTTTGAGGGTTTCAGCGTGTGAGGCCTCTAGGGTTTTGTGAGGATTTTATGGGGTTATAGGGTTGGAGTGATGGAAGGCTTAGGGGCTCATCAGGGATCGGGGCGACGGGATCACCTGATCCCGGGATATAAGGCTTTGGGATAGAAAGGTTTGGGCTCTTGGGTTGTCCAAGGGGGTACCAGGCATTTTTGGGAAGCCCCCAGCCCTAACCCTGAGCCCTAAACTGCGAACCCTGGAATCTTGGGTTTGGTATGGACTCTTACTGCACAAAAAATAAGGCTGGCGTCCAAGGGTGTATATTTATTTATCTATATATTTACAGATTGAAGATTAATGGTGCATAGAGTTGAGGGGTTCCAAGATAAGGGTGGTTTTGTTGGGTGAGGTCCTTATTATCTCGGGGTTTGTCACGGGCCCCGTGTTTGTAGAAATGATGAGGCCGCAGTTGGAATGTAGAGATTCAAGGGCATTTTGTCTATCACGAAAATTCGCGCTGGTTTTGGAGATACGGTTCATCAGCGTTCTAGAAATTAGGGCCTGGGGGTTCAATGAAGGGAGCTATCCGTGTTGGGGAAGGCTTGCTGAACTGAATGGCTATACAAACAGCATACCGAAAACGGACACTAAGTATCTGAAGCCAGAATTGGGTCCTAAGCTGTGAACAGCCTCATTCCAAAGTGAGTCACAAGAAGATAGCCATAACGCTGACAAACATGCGGGTAATCCCTATAAATCTTGGCCTTAACCTCCTAAATCCTAACCCTAAGGCGTAAACCTTAGCCTTAGCCCCTATACGCCGAACCCTCACAGCCCCCAAGAACGCTAACCAGGCTCCCAACTTGCCGTGATGACATCCACCTGTGCTTACCGGTGCTTATGGGTTTAGGGTTTGGGTTTTGCCTATAGAGCTTCAGGGAAGAGTGGGAAGTGAATGTAGATACTATTAATATACGTGTGAATAGCTCCAAGAAGTGTATGGCCGCAGCCGGCCGGGACTTCAACAAAGTAGGGTGTTGTGTTCAGAGATGAAAACTCCCCTTACGGCTGCTTAAGTTTGGGGACTTGTCACCACAAATAGCTCTACAAATCCCACGAATAAGGTCATGAAAAGATTGCAAAGAGATCATATGGTAGGTTCCCAAAAATAGGGTACCCCAATATAGACCCCAATATACTATAGTCCTTATTATGGGGGCCCCCAAAAAAAGGCACCCCTAATTTTGGGAAACCCCCATAGAGGTCCCTCTAGAAGACAGTCTAAGGATGATCTTGAGGAACATACCAGATCAGATGATTCGGATCCTTAACTTGAGGCCCCCCCGCTCTACATGCCCCAGGTGCATGTATAGAAATCTCTAATGTGTTCCATTCAAGCTGCAGGCTTTGGCAATCTTTGGATTGTATGCCCTCCCCAAGAAACGGAGGAGCAAAGAGCACCCGATCTGGCTTGGCACTGCAAAGGTTGCAAACACCCATTGGGATCCCCCAACCATCTCAGAAATATTGGCAACACCCTTTTGGAACCCCCAAACATCTCAGAAATACTCAACTACACTCAACTCAACTTACACTTACACCCTAAAGGAAGTGAAGGGGTGCTCGGTTTGTCTCCCACACGCTGTCCTTTGGAGACCGCTTTAGATCTTTACAGTTTCGGGTATGGGTCTAGAGTATGGAAGAATTTTGCTCCCAAAACTAGGAGGTTTAAAGCTTCACGGCTGCCATGCGCATCCCAAATGCTTTACATGTCGTGCAGATCGCTCCTTTTGGGGCGGGAGCGCATGCACCAGATTTTGTTGAAATCCTGGGGGCTTAGAAAGGGCGTAATTGAAGCCAATAATGTTGTGGCGGAAAGGTTTTGAGTAAGAGGACACTGGCAGACCTAGCGCACCCCCTTGTCGCAACCGACAAAGGCGCTTGCATGTGGAGTTCTACTATGACATTCTTCTTTTGGTGAGGCCCCAAACGGAATCCACAGGCTTTAAAATTGCGAAAGGTCAGGTAAGAGCTCTTGCACAAGGGCATAGTGCTGCTTGGTATATAAGGTAGCAATGTCTATTTTCTCCGTTGTGAAATGCGCCAGTTAGATTCCAAAGCACATCTAACTCACAAAGTTAAAATTAGTACGGGAAACTTGCGAGGTCCATCTCTCCCTTACTTTCCCCATACAATAAATTTCAGCGCAACGCCACCCGACACAAACGGGAGCTGTTCCAAGTCAGCCCCTACATGATCCTCAGAAAGGACCTCGGTACACATAACCAGCGCCGCTCTAGGGTCCTAAGTCCTGAGCTTCTGAGAGACCCTACTCCTGAAACAGCCGGGTGCCCCGCATGATGGCGAACAGCTGCGCTACCACCTTCACACATCCAACTTTCCAAGGTGTATCGTGGGACGAGGAAGCTTGACCCTGTTTCGGCCCTATCCGCATGAAATCTTTAGAAGAGTCCGCTTTGGACGGGAAGATGGGCCGCGTCATTATGGATACATCCGCATTGTGGCGGGGTTCTGGTTGAGGATACTGGCCTGGCTCCAAAAGCACCACGATTCGTGAGACAGCCCAGTGTTGCAAGTAGTGGGAGGGCATTAATCTCTATATTCACCGCTATATGACCTTGGTTTCCATTTCATGTTCCATCTTCTTTTCCATCTTATTCTCCATCATCGGGGCAGTATTCCTAGAAAGCCCACTTTTCCCTTTTGGATCCCTTGGGGCCTGTCTGCATCTGGGCTCTCCTAGGAATCAACCCTATGCTTGCAAGTAACAGGTGTGAATAGAGTTTAGGATGGGCCCACTCGACAGATGCCTTGTGATGGCGCTGCAGAGTGGCATCTTGCAGCGTGGGACCAACTTCTTCAAATTGCTTTGCGCTGGTTGCTTCAGGCGTCCTCGCTCCCTAGGCTCTAGCTCAACGGAGATTCTGCGATGTAGCCCTACAGCAACTCCTAAGGCCTGAACCCTGACATACACCCTCAGCTTTAAAGATCCTATCAGCGTTTTGTTGGCAATGCCAAGGCCAGCCCTGAATCCTAAAGCGGCAGGATAGACAACTGAACTGCCCAGCAATGCTGACACGCCGTAGCCCCATGCATGCAGACTGGATGTATATGTATATATGTATATAATATATATATATATATGGCTACTGATCAAAACCACGTGCCCCGAGTGCACGTTCCTATGCTGTCTGATCCGGAGGGTCTGGATCGCATACTTGATCCGGAGGGTGTGGAACGATGACTGACGCTTGCTAGTTCCCACAATGATGCAGGGTGAGTATGTGCTGAATACTT
>CAJNIZ010020001.1:219644-319973 GCA_905231905.1 Symbiodinium pilosum | reverse complement strand
TGATCTGCATTCAAAGTGGACAAAAATGATCATATAGAGACCACTTTGGTAGAGATCCATTACCTCAGTCCCTACTCAGGGAGGCTGGAGAGCATGCGCACGCACGGGGCAACCTAAGGTCCAAGGCGCGATAAGGCCACGAGAAGGCTGAGGGAGGTCGAAAGTGATGATGATCTGATGGCCCTTGTCTGCAAAGAGGCGAGCCCGAGGAAAGGCGACAGGATCGGAGGAATCAGGGAGGGAGAGAGCCCCGCGACCTCGAAGGGAAGAGCAGCGCGGCTGTCCACGCGGAGATCGCGTCATACTTTTGATGCGAACTTGAGAAAGCATCGTGTACGGCGTACAAGTGTTTGCATGGCTATTGATGACAAAGCGCCTGCTGCCTATTGGTTTGAAGAATGCCAAGCCACAGGGCTCCTTGTGGAGCCTCAGCAATGTGCCCAACATGAGACATCACTGTAGCTAGAACTTTGGACATCTGTGACGCATAGATGCCGGTCACTGCCCTGCGTCAAAGCACAGGGAACCTGCTTCTAGGTAATAAGTGCAGGGTTTCAGATGTGGAGCAGGGGCTGCTTTAGGTCCGCAAGCCCCAAGTTGTGGATGCAGGTGGGGTGCAGTCAACTAGGTGGCACATGGCACTAGGACCACAAATGCAGTCGAACCCTGTCATGTCTGGGTGTCAAGGAGGGACCAGAAGCTTTGTTTTGCTTGTATGCACGCGTGTAACTTTGAGGAATCCACTCTTACAAGCTTCAAACATTTCCGATCCATCTGCAGATGAACATGCATGAGCTATAGTCTAAACTCCTGGTATCCCCTTTAATAACCATTGTAGTAGTCCACTACATAATCCCACTTTCAGGAGGTTAGGCTATCGCCCCATAGCTGACGTGACAATCCGAACATACCACCGGCCTCGCAGTCGTCTCCAGCGCAACTGAGGCCTCCTTGCATCATAACCCAGACCCATATTAATAAACCCCCTCCCCTTAATAAGAATTCGAATAGGGATCCTAATATTAAGGCCTTTAAAAGGAGGATCTTTATTCATCATGGGTCTACATTAGGCGCGGGTGCATCAGCCATTGCGCTTTCTGCCCTTACTTTGTTCAGAATTCAGCGCACCGAAGAAAGCAAGGACTCAGAAGGGGCCTTTGACACATTTGAAAAACACTTGTCACGGCATATAGCACTGCCCGTTCCATTTTCAATCAACCCCCGAATAGATCTTACCACACAACTCTCCAAAACATGGTCCTGAAATCCGGTCCGACTTTTAATTTATAGGTAACATACAGAATCCGCGTCATTCCGTCGGGAAGCTGTTGATTCCTGATGCCCTGCAGCTTTTGCAAAAGTGCCCCCAAGCAGAACGGAAAACGCCTATCCTCAAATCCTGCCGACCCTTAAACTGAAATCGTACCTACAGAGCCTAACACCACGAGGCGCCAACGCTCCGGGACACCGACTGTGGCCCAAACCTGAAGACGGCGGACAAGCCCTCAAGCCCTCGATTTGTGAAAAGCAGATTTAATGTCAAGGAGTTTAGGGCCAATATGGGATTTGGCACTTTGCGCGATGTAGGTCATACTCACTCAGGAACCCAGCACCAAAACCTGTACCGGTTAGGGTAGAAGGTGATATGATAAACACTATTTTGTGGGAGTCTAAGACAATCATCAGGAATCCAGCTTGGGCTCTGCATCAAGCAATCTGCCACCGAGAGCGTCAGTACTTAGGAGACTCATGAACCCCTCGTAATCTCCATACAGCCCTAAGGTTCCTAATTCCTGATAGGAATAAAGGACAATCAACTTTGAGACAGACAGCTTGCGTTGGCTCACTATGAGGTCCAATACGACTGCGTACAACAGTTCTGCAACTGCCCAAACTCCCCGTATTACCCCAATATACTATAGTAGGTTCCATTTTCTTTTCCACTGTCCCAAAATTACCCCAATATACTATAGTAGCTTCCATCTCCTTTTCCATTATCCCCATATTACCCCAACATACTATAGTAGCTTCCATTTTCTTTTCCATTATCCCAATATTACCCCAATATACTATAGTAGTTGCCATTTTCTTTTCCATTATCCCAATAACATGTTTCAAAGACCCATACCAAAACGGTGACCCGCGCATGACCAAGCAGCTTGGGAACTACTCATACCGTCCCCTTCTCAATACATCCGTGAGAAAAAGGCAGAAACCCCAATCACCAACTTCATACGGTTTAGGCTTTAGGCCTCAGTTTTAAGCCTCTGACACCTCTGAAACTTAAACCCCAAAAGTCCGGGATCCAACCAAACATCATCAGTCGCCTCTACACAGGCAAGGCATAACGCGAGGAATAGCCTGCGACTTCATGGGGCCTTTGTTGCTGGGGAGTCAGGGGTTTGGAGCCCAGCAGCCCCCACTGGGTGGAGGGGGGCCTTAAGCTTGGGGTCCCTTCTGCAACTATCTATTCCCCCTGCACCTTCCCCAATACACGCCATGGGCCGGTCAGGGCATGCCCGTTAGGTTGCTTTGGGGGCAGTAAGCTTGAATCTATGTTATTTGGCATGACGGCTTTGAGAACTGCGTACTTGACCTTGTGCTTAACAACTTTCATATACTTCCGATGTCAACCTAAGACAGCAAGGCCGCGAAGGTTTGCTTTGGGTTTCGTGCCGAATCCTCCCTCATTGGCAGCACACCGTGGCTCAAACCAAAACTCCTGCCACAACCTCGAACTGAAGGGTTTTGGGTTCTAGCAGTTTGGGTTCACCTGAAATACACCCTCCTTCAAGTTGGTAGGGCATACAGGATGCAGACTTTTTTTGGAAGTTGAAGCGTTTGGATTCCATTAGCTGTGGAGCTAGGAGCCAGTGGGGCACATTCCAGGTCTACAAACAGCACTTCCTTTTTTCCCTAGATACAGCCCGCAAGAAGGAAGTCCCACCATGTGGGCCCAAAATGTGGCCAAATGTCTTTGATAAAAGCCCTCTGACATATCTTTCGCAGAACAGCCTGAAAGCACCTTCCCGTAAACTCCAAAATCGGTTGCAGTCTCCTCAATCTTCTTAGTAGTCTTCCTGCTGCATCATGCCGGTCATTGTCGCTGATGCTCTTAACTGTGGCCTGCCTCGTCATGTTGTCTAAGATGCTCCCGCGAGGTGCCACGGCCTGGCTAGCAACGGGGATGTTTCAAGCTGAAGCCGAAGGGCCCCCATGCTTGGGAAGTCTTTGCCCGGGTGTGGGCCTCTGCATGTTTCCCCACCGAAAGGGTTCGAAGGGTGTTTGCATCGATCTTCTGCATGTCCAGACACTTGGAGTTCGGATGAGGTGCATATACTGTATGGAGCGCACGGCATGCGTCGTCTTGAGGGTGAACTTCAGAAGTGGCGAGTCTAGCGACTCCTATAGGCTCTAACTGCCAGACTCGAAGCTCCGAAAAACCTTCCCAATGAGGCTTTTCCTCAACTAATGGCGCATGCAGGTTGAACGTGAGACTCGGGAATTGTAATCCTGCCACTTACTTGATGCATACGTTCGACCCCGCTTGAGAGCAAACATCCAGCACAATGTTCGAGCCCTGCGGGGACCCCGTACAAAAGCATCAGCGGTCCCGTGAAACACAGCCAAACCTCATGAGAACACCTGCTATGTCAATTTGTGTCAGAGTGGGCCTCAAAGGTCAGAGCTATGCAGGCTCTGAAGCACTGTGAGTCCTAACCTTGCTCAGTTTTTTTTCTGTAAGCGTTGCTCATAATGAACATCAAGCAAAGCAACCCTCCTTCTCCCAATCTTGAGCCTTTCCAAATCTCAAACACAAACCTGATATAGGCCTCAAAGCTGCAGCCCCCAACTTACGAGAACCACGTAAAATCCCGGATACCAAGCATGAAATGCGAAACAAAGGTCTCTGGCGGTCAGCAAAGAATGAGGAATTGCCTTGTGCCGGTCCCAGTATTTTCCGTGCATCCACCAAGAACGATTCTATAGTTCCGTACGGAGATACTTCCCAGCATTCCCAACGCCACGTCCACATGGATGCTCGTACGACCAAACCATGCTTCCCCAGCAAGCTCTGCGAGTCCTCCTGCTGCACCCCCACACTCGAAAACCTTCACCCCTAGCCGCAATCCGAAGCTCTGCAAGATGAACCGCACTCCCTACCCCTCAAAGGGCCAACAAGAGCAGCCTCCTGGGGAGCTCTGCTGGCGGCGAGGCGCTTGGGGCCGGGGGAGTTGGAGGCTGCGGGAACTGTGCGCAATCTGAAGTTTCCCCATTACGGACTGTGCTGAACTAGATGAGTATGAGGTGAGGCTATGCAGGCTTTAGACTGTCTGAGTCTTGATGCCCAAGCATACCCTGCTTGAAGGTGTAATTGCTAGATGTTGCACAGGTGGAGCTCATCTGAATTTCTATGTGCTGCTGTTGGGGCAGCCTCCAACTCCTATGATAAAGTGTTCGGTTGGCAGTAAGACATTTGAACCTGCATGCATCAGTTGGGACACGCCGTGCATTGCTGAAGGTCCGCAAGTATCAGAACATGTTTCTTGGGAAATAATGGTAGCAATCATCGGCAGTTTAGAACATGTTGTACTGTTTTGTGGCACGACAGACATCTGATACAGGAGATGTCTGGAGAAAACCTCATCCATTATGAGGTTGGCTGTGGACATGCTTGCCATTGCTGACACCTTTTGAAAAAGAACCACCTGGGTGAGGCTCAGAGCTGAGGGTTCCAGTTGCCTGTAGTGGTCACAGACAAGTAGAAAAAGCAGATTTCGGAAAAGGCTGGGGTCCAGCTTGAACCTTGTGAGATCCTGAACTTATTCACCGCCATGGCTGTCAACCCCAAACCTCATCAACCAGGGACCTTTTCAAAATCGAGGTACTTGTGCGAACCTATGGGGGTATATAGAGATAACCCAAGGACGATGGTGGTCCCTCTGTAGGATGAATACGTTGTACCCGGGCTTGGGCACCTGGATTTTGGACTTTGTTTCGTATGTCCTCTGAGTTTGGGCAGCACCTTGAAATTTCGCGGGGACACCTATCATTAGCGTGTCGTTGATTCTTTGGCGGGGAGGTGGATGCA
Source organism: Symbiodinium pilosum (assembly GCA_905231905.1). Classification (NCBI taxonomy): domain Eukaryota; class Dinophyceae; order Suessiales; family Symbiodiniaceae; genus Symbiodinium; species Symbiodinium pilosum. Next base: position 314,881 of record CAJNIZ010020001.1, on the reverse strand, counting down.
CCGATAATCATGCATCATGAGGGCTACGATTTGCTGACGGTGCATATGAAATGCTGCAGCCACTGCTGTCACGACAGGCTTGTTGCCATTGCGGTTGTCTTGCAGTATGGCCGCCACTATCCGCAGGGCCCTATGGCCCTATGCTCAAACCTTTTCATTCGTTTGCCTCTGCTCGCAACTGTCTTTCGCCTGCTGGCCCCTTCGATGCAGCACAGCTTGCGTTCCACTTTGATAATGCTAGTGTTGGATAGGGTGCCACTTAACTTTACTAGGAAGGAAGCCTTCATCTCAAACAGCGGTAGTGCAACCAAAACTTTTGGGTCTCTTCCGAGAAACCCATGTAGCCCTTCATTTACAGGATAATAGGCTACAAGGGACCAGTTTTCTTAGGTTGGGCGAGCGTACTTTCGGGGCAGGTGGAAAGCTGCAAGCCATGAAGCTCTCATGTCACTTGGAAGGGTCGCCGATTGCAGGCCTTTGCCATCCTCACGTCCCGTCTTGGGAGCTGAACAGCAGCTTCATTTTTAAGTTACTTAGTTCTTTGCAGGTTAGAAGCCTCTATACCCCACGGTACAATCCTGAAATAACTCGATATCCCCCCTGAAGGATACCAATCAAGGCTACCAAGCCGATCGAACTTTGCATGTCCAAGGCAGAGCATTGAACCTCACTAAGAACTCCAGAAACCTAGCACCCCAGGCTTCAGAGCGTCTCCAGCCATGCTGGAAGCGCATGTCATCCTGGCAAGTGCACAATAGGACTATAAAGAAAAAATCGCGGCTTTGATGTGTTTCTGATCTGTTGTCCCATACGCAGGCATATTCTCATCACCACAGCAAGAGGCAGGAGCGCTCCAACCAAACGGCTGCGAGCTCAACAAGTGGGCGGTCATTCGGGAGATTAGCTTCGGGGAGAATGCTCAGCTCTTTACAGAAGCCACGACTTAGGCACACAGAGGAAACAAACTCAGAATCCGAGCCCTGATCTGGCAAATCAGAAGCCCTCATTCGCGGTACAGTATCTAGGAGTAATGTGCAGTTCCACATGATGAGCCCAAGACCCGGCAATGCGCAGCTACATGAGGCGCCGGCCTAAAAAAAAACAAAACCTCTTGCGCGTTCCTGCAGCTCTGAACACACGTCCTGCTTGGTACGAACAAAGGCCAACCCCTCCACTGCAGTCGACACTTCCGAAATTCTAAAGCTGCCATGAACCCTGAACTTCACTTTCCTCGAAGGATCGGCAGAATCACGAAGCCGACCATGGCGCTGATAATCAGATACCTCAGGATTAGTTCTGGGATAAAGCTTATAGGGTTCGAAAGGTCCTCAAAATCATGCATTACTTGTTTTGCAGTCCCTTGTCAGATGTTTCTAGCTCACATAAGTATATCCATGGAGGACGCACCCATAAAAATCTTTGGGGCTCGTGGCACTACCGAGGTATAAGCTGATACCACTTCGGATACTTCGTGACTCAGGAGCCACGCTTGTTTCCAGGCAATCGATGGACAACGTCTCTTTGATCGCCAGGTGGAGGCATAGTATGCGAAGCTCTACTTTTCTCCCAGAGCAGCAGGACTTCCTGGCTAGAGGAACACGGGACCGCAATGAAGTGTCCCACAAAGTTTGAGCGAGCCCCCCCTCAGGACATTGATTTAAATTTAAAGCTTTAATCCAAGGTGTTCATTGGTATCGCACCCCTGTCATGCGCAACCAGAAGCTGGCTAATCAGAAAGAATGGTTTTGCATGGCAGTGAGGTTTGCACGGGGCCTCAGCCTCACTCAATGCTTGATCTGGTATGTCCGGGGTTTGGGCGATCGCTGCCCAACAGCTAACATCAAACCCAGAACTGCAAGCACCACACTTTCAAAAAAACAATCCAAATCGCTCAAGCCCTGATGAATTCACCATGAACGTTGAGCTTCAAATTTGTAAACGACGAGTCTCCGCAGGAGAAATCTTCCCCTGATGCCGTCGAACTGATGCCCAAAGAAGACGTTCCCAAATACTTTAGTGTCCATGCGGGTACGTGCGTGCTATGAATTTACTGCCAGGGAAACATTAGGTATTCCTGATTGGGACACTCTTACTGTTTTCGGTGGCCCACCCCTATGTTATGAAGAAACCCTAAACCCTAAACCCTAAACCCTACATAGGGTTCATAATATAGTATAATATAGTATGTTATAGTATATTATACTATATATTAGTCTATGATAATTTATACTAATATATGTTATGAAGAATTCTTCTCCCGATCTCTCTTCTGTGCACCTGTAAGGCTCCAACACCCCGCCAAACACTGCGAAGAGCTTCCAACTGCCCCTCCAAAGGTTGTCCCTGGCGAGCAGCCATGCAGTAGTGCTGCTTTTTCCCGACTCAAATAACGTATGTTTATAGCGTGTATATACATATATATATATGTATATATGCAACTTGGCAGCAAAACACCTATATGGGAACTTTGTGACTCTGTGAGGCACAAAATATATTTAACTGGATGGACTTGGACCCTTTAGGTTTCTGCCGCGGCTGATGCCATGTTCCACTCTGGGGCGCATGCGGCGAGGGTTTGCAAGGTCTATAAAGAGTCGAGTTGGAGGGCTGGTGGGAAGATCTACTCAAATCATATGCAATGTTGTCTTTATATATATATATATCTGGTGTAGATGAACTGGGCTTAAGTAATCGGGAACTATGTTTTGAGGCTTTGTGGTGCTTCAGGTTTTGGGCTGTTATGAACCATGGCGAGCATACGAACCGTGGTCTCAGGGCGTCAGGGTTGAATGCCAAAAAAGTTCCACCTGAGTACCCGGAACCGGCAGAACCTCATGTTGCGCCTACAGGTGTGTATAGCTTGATAGGGAGGTACAGTATGCGACTTCAGAGGGGGCTTGAAGGGGTCTGTTTTGGTGTACTCCGCGCGTCGTAAAGGTGTTCCAGGGCCTATGGGGTCCCTCTCTAAGGACTATGTAAATAAACTCCGACATGGCCCGTTCAGAGGGGCGATTGAGCTTTAGGACAATAAGCAACTTGCTACAGCTGCCCACAGCCCTCAAACCGTGTGCACAACCCTAACCTCCACGTACGTTGTTTCTGCAGTTGACGCTGCCTTAAGGCATCTGAAATCCTTAATCCTCTAAAGGTTTCCAGGGATCTTTCTTCGGTCCTTGAACCAAGTAAGATTCCATTCTTCTGATCAAATAGTAGTAGGAGCACAATCATACTCTGTCTTGAATTGGGGACTATAATACCCTAAACCCTAAGCCCTAAACCCTAAAATATTATTGCATCCCCACTAAGATGGCCTGTACTGAACTGGATCCTGGAGCCAATTGAGCAGCAGGTAGTCGTTGCCGGCCTCCAATTCTCAGGTACCCTCTGCCCACCCCACAGGAAGTTTGTAAGTTGATGGTCTTTCGCAGATAGGTCTAGATTTGCAGATTTAGACTGTTGTGGATTTGCAGCCTTACAGCTTTATGCTTCGGAGACTTTTTCAGGCTCGGCAGGCGGGTTCTGCGGGTGTAGGCTTCGGGAATGAAGCTCGAAAAGGGAGCCTACACAGCTTGCAGGGTAGGGGACTTTACTTTTCCACTCCGAACGCTGCCAGCTTTAAGATCTTGATCCAAGGTCCAAATCCGCGGTGCCTAAGCCCTGAGATCTACATCTCTACCTGACAAGTTCAGACCTCACAAGCAGCCTCAAACCCGAAAAGCAAGTGAGGACACCGCCAAGTCACAAGCAAGGCCTGCAGCATTTCCATGAACGATCGGCAGAATCCCCACAAACATTTCAAAGAAATCAATGTTGCCTATTGAAGGCTTGTACGCCCAAAACTCGCTTACATCATTTGTGCACACCACTAGATGAAACCTGAAGCCTGAACAAAACCCTGTTCTGCACGCAAGAAGCCCTGAAAGCCTAAATTGCCAGGCAGCACGCCCCAAAATTCGCACAACCTAGAGAGCCCGTAACAAGCCCTAACAGATCTCAACCTCAAACCCTGAACCTACAAATCCCAAAAAGTCAACCTCCTGGACCCCAACCCTGCAAAGTCCCTGTTGAGCCTGAAGATCGTACTTGTCCACGGCGCCCTTGATGGCCTTCTCGAAGAATTTTCGATTTGGGCCGCCCTGGCAGAAGTTTTGGGCTTATAGTTTCTTTTTTCTTTCTGCAAGATAGATTCCTTTTCAGGGCTAATGGACTGGTCGTTCGGGTACTAGGTCTCGTTGGCCCATCCTTTGCAGGACTTCCGAGGTGTCGTTTCTTCCACCAGGACAAGGCAAGGCCTGCATTTGGAAGATGCAGCGCCGGATCAGTCCTAGCGTAAATGTTCCAGATCGCAGTTTTGTGGCACCCTTGACTTTCATTCAGTAATTGAACAACTGAGATGCCTGGATTGATTATTTGGAACCGTTCAGTTTTGGCCCCAGAAGGCTTATGCTGGTGAAGAGGGTCTCTTACGGCAGACTTCTTGTTCTCACGGCAGGCTTCAGGCTTTACTCACCTCCGCTTCAATAGCACAATCACGTTATCAGATCAGGGAACCCTCTGTATAAGTCCTTCGGTAGGACTCTTCGCGACAAATGAGCGTTCGCTGCCCTGAGAACTAGCTGAATATTTGCAAGCCCATCGGGGTTTGAAGCGCCCCTGTTGAGGAAACTGCGCGCCTTGTCCTCCGAGTGATACCCATAAGTCAGACAGAAGAAACACATACATGCCCGCGACAATTTTGAATTCAATCTACTGCCAGAGGATTAGAAGCACAAAGCCCAGACCACTCTCTCCTGGACCTTATAAACCCTAAACCCCCCCACCATGATCCGAAATTTAGGGTTCCAGGGTGTGAGACAAGGTATATGTTTAGGGTTTAGGCAAAGTTAAAGTTCTAACGCTTTACATCAGGACTGCTTCAAGCAAGCGGGAGCAAGTTTTCTCGAATCTGCAATAGAAACCCTTTAAATGGACCTCGCATTAATGTCATAGCCGTATAGCTACCCTTACCAAATCCCTGAAGCTTAGTGCGGGCAGCCCAACTAGCCTGCACGCGATCCGGCAGCAGCAGTCCGCCGTGCGCGCTCGGATTCTGCGCGTCCCCGCACCTCTTGGCGCGTCTTTACGCAGTAGCGCTGAAGAGGTACAAAAAAGGTAATTGTCACGGATACTCACTTTAAAATGTAATGGCGCTAGAACTAGCAGCAATTAGCTGTTGCAGAAGTTTGCTTGCAGTCCGCTTTCCACATCGTGCCCAGGACCAGCTGAAAATGCCCAAGCCCTTCGCTGGAAAGGCTTCTGTGGGCCGCAGCAGTCGACTCCGGCTGCCCAGAACTGAATGCCTCAGCCATGCAAAGTGTGATGTGGGGCTTCAAGGCCTGGCTCAAGGGCTTCTGGGCTTCGAGTAAGCTTAAGTCGTATTCGCGCTTTGGTGTTTCCTTCTGCTGTGGCTTTCAAGATGTTGCTTCGCTGCTTTGTGGGAGTAAAGGTTAGGTCTGGTGAAGGAATGAGGAAATGGGGTTGAGGAGTGAAGGTTCCCCCCCTACAGTAGGAGTCCAAGGCGTGAAGCGTGTCTTGCATTTAGGGAGGCCTATAAACATTTGGGCCTGTACAAGATAAGGGCTTTGGAGTTTGTATGCCAACGGTCCGCTGACGGGACCTCAGATAGTGCGTCCAGAAAGCCGGAGTCTTAGTCCTTACTGTCGATGAAAGACAATGACCGGTTCCATGTTAGCTTGGGGCGAGGCTACCGATTTTCGCGTTGAGCCCCTTAATAGTGTGACGCCTTTGCAAGTTTTCGGGCATGAATTCTCTAAACCCAAAACCCCTCCCTGTACTTCGATTCTTCGCAGGAACTTCTGCTGGCCTGAAGGGCCCTCATGGTAGGCCTCCTGAAGTAGGAAAAACCATGGGTTTCTCTGTCGTATCGTCCATCTACCTACCAATGAATGCAAGCCCCAAGTCTCAACACGTGCCAGAAGCACGTCCCTTCTCACGCCTATATATCCCAGGACCCGGCGAGAACAATAATCCCCTCTGCTTCAATATTCTTTGTGGAGCCTTTTAGGGGGCTTCCACGTCTGTTTTCGTAGAGATTATGATGAGAACATTCAGCTTAAAGCTTTGAACCCTTACCGGCACCAGGCCAAGCACGTTTGAAGTCGCTTTCCCCGTTCACGACAGGAGCCACCTGGCAGACTGAGACTGGAATCCTTAGGCAACTCCGACGGAGGTCATGCATGAGGGGATTCCATCCCGAGGATTCCCTTTGGACTTTTAAAAGCAGCAGACACGCTATTGTGCTTGGATGAGATGGAATCAAACCACTACTGGTGACTGCGGCTTTCATGTCAAGCAGGACCTATGCCACGGCTCGCATCGCAGAGGAATGCCATACGCGCTACCCGCCCCCCCACCCTACCCCGGCGATTTAGATTCCACCGGCTACGCCACAACCTACACACCAAAATCTACATCCCTGGGTGCTTGTCCCTGAATCGCGTCTGATACAAGCCCAGTGACGCAGTAGACCGTCGCAGCAGGAGAGTTGGCATCGGTAAAGCCTTGGAGGTTCAACTGACTGATCGACAGCGACACCATGTATGATGTGACGGTCAATCTATATGAGCTATGGTCTAAACTCCTAGTATCCCCCTTAATAACCCCTATAGTAGTCCCCTATATAATCCCCTATATAACCCCCTTTAAGGAGTTTAGACTATGGCTCATATTTTTCCCATGGCCAAGACCCAATTCGCGCAATACAGAAAGGCACACTGTGTGGCTGTGCCTGAAACATCTGATCCCATCCATGCTCCCCAACCACAAGTCATCCCCAGTCTCATTACCCTGCAAAGGGGGCCAACCGCAGACTGCACAAAACCTGCTAGCTGGTAGCACCCCAAAAATTAGGCGATCCACTGTAGGCTAGACATGGCTGATGCGAAATTACTGTCCCTCCGCGCTGCTCCGAAAGTGCCAGTTGAAGCAGTAAGCCCTGACAAACGTAGTCCAACTGCCTCATTGCTATGATGACACACCATGCTATGGCATGCTACCCCCCGCGAAAACCCGAATCACTATTCAACATGAATCCTAGACACTCACACTTTCATCCAAGGAGAAAGGGAGACCCGAATATGACAGCACTCCAAAAGCACCATCCTAAACAATAATCCAGATTTGATAAGTCCCGGGCCGAAGTACTGCGCTGTATTCACCCCTGGGCGGTGGTGGCTGTGTACAAGCTGGTAGCTAGCTTGGCTGCAACGTTGGAAGCAAACAAGGTTCAGCAAGCATTTGTTAGCAACTTGGGGCAGGAGTGGTGCTTTCCACTACTTGTAGCCAGCTCGAACGGGGGATCTGCTCTACGGGCATCAGCAAGCCACCCTGAACCCTTAAGCCTACAAGTAGAACCCTAAACTTTTAAGTGAGCATACCCGCAAAAAAAAAGGCCGAAACAGAATCCATGCACCTCTGATTAATTCAGGATTCTGGCATGCTGGAGGGAAGCATGGGAACAAGCTGATTTTCTGTTGGGAAAGCGGTGCATCCTACAACACCGAAACTAAGAATCTGTCCTGCTTCTTCCTACTGTGTAGATGGAGGAAATCCTGCACCACCCTAGTTTCCTTATGCCCTGCGAATTACAGTCTGTTGCAGATCTTAAGCGTGCAAGTTTTCCTCCATCCACTGCAGGGAAGCCCGACAATTCACGACATAATCTACGTCATCCTTCAGGCCCCAATGCTTACAGAAGTCTTGGCCAAACACTAAGGCCATTGCTAAACTCAAGAGATCACCCGGCGCTAGGAAGCCAAACCCTGGACTGCTGTGCCCCATAACTGCCTGACCGGCTTGCATACATGGGTGTACTTTGTTCTTACTTTCCCCTACGTTCTGAACACTCAGCTAAAGATTGCAGGCCGAAGGGCGGGTAGCGTTGGTGAAGACCATGCTGGTAGCATCCAGCTTGCTAGTGGCGGACTGCGTCAGCTGTTGAAACGCGCTTCAAGGAGCTGCAACAACACTGACAGCTACCGTTCAATTTCATCTTCGCTTGAAGGACATGGGGTTGTCGCCGGAATCATTCTGGCGAATATGATATGCGAACCACTGTTAGGAATCTAATCTCCATCCTGTCATAATTTGAGTCATAATTACCTCAAAGTAGATCGTACAAGGATTAGACCAAATCTGAGAGGTCTGTGTAAGGACTTTTTAGAGACACAGAGGGAGGGTTTGGAGTCCAGGGCTAGGCAATGCAAAACAAGATGAGCGCACTTGTTCAAACCAAGGCCCTTCCTTCTTGGGAGAATGACCCTAAATGGCCTTTACTGTAGCTAGGCTATGTCCACTGAAATTTACGCTTGTTGTGGGCCTCTCGTCAAATTACCTACCAAAAACGAGTCACCGCTGCGCTCCGCAAAGCCAGCATGAAACCCGCAAAGGGCCCTTCGACGACTAGCGTCCTTTTAAACGGACCTACTATGAGGTTCCATGTTGGTTTGGGGCAGGTACTGCAAGCGCACTCTCCAGGCCTCCGTCGCCAGGACATTGAAGTAGCTAGCGCCTATGAAATCGCTTAGGCTTTGAAATGCTATGGCTTCAAGTTATGGACTATGAAGGTTTTTGGAGATATTCTGGAGGCTGTGTAAGGGGATAAGAAGACCCTAGAAGTTTGTCACAGCTGAGGCACTTCCTGTCAAATTTCTTGTGTTCACATCTCATATGATGAAGGTCCAGTAGCCGTGGATCCCATATGGCTGTGGAGGTGTGAAGGAAGTCGTTTTGGAGGCCGTCGCCCCAGCCCCCACTGAAGTTCAACACGCAGTGTTGGGCCTTGGGGCTTAAACAGAGCATTTTGACTGTCCCTGAGCGGGTCTTGGTGCAATCAGAGTAGCCTTACACATCCCTCAAAAAGGAGTTTTGTGGCATGTATTGTTCTCTTGTTCCTAGCCACATGTAAAAGCTTAAAAGCTGCCCGCAGGAATGCCCCTCCAGCCGCATGAGTACACCAGCTCAAAGGATCTGAGCACCTTCGCAACAAAAAGCCCTGAACAGCCTCGCAGCTTGCGCAAGCCAGGCACAACTCCAACAACCCCTAAGGCCCATAAACCACCCTCTTACATTGTTATGGGAGTTATGGAGTTTGTGCAGCCTTGATTCACGCGGTGAAGCTCCTGCAGCATGTTTATGTTGCAGAACCTGGCTGTCGGCAGTCTTGCAAAGCGAGGGTGAGCGGAGTGCGACCTAAGCCATGGCACTTTATGCGCACGCGCTGTGTCTGTTGCGCAAACACCGGAACAAGCCCAACACGTATTTGTGAAGCACTCTTGCCGTCGTAGCTACAGCACCTACTTTTCATAACGAATCCCAAACACACGAAGCCCAACCGCCCAACCCCTGGACCTCAACCCTAAGTACTCAGTACTTGCAACTCTCAAGATCGTCGGTAGGACAGCCCCACGATGGTGGCAATGATGACCCCCGTCAGCGACAGGGATCCTAGGACCACCTGCTCCGGCTTCACAGAACTCATGGGCTTCACATCAGTCTTATGATGTCGTTATGAGAACTGAAAAAAGTTGCTGGCGCTCAACAGGCATCAAGGAGCTTTATACGGGATGGCAGAAGTTGTTCAAGGCCTTCTGAACGACTTGATGGGATCTATCAGGCCTGCAGGTGGAATGCCACATTCTGGGTCACATTCTGGTCTGCAAATTTGCTGAATGATGTACAAATGCAGTCATACAAGTGCCAGGCTGTGCCAGTGTCCAAGCGCAATATTGATTACGGTTGTGGATCAGAACCCGCTTTATCGCAGGCCCACCACGCTCTGTTGTAAGCCTTTGTTACGGCCTGGAATTACATGCCTTTGTCCCGAATGCTGGGTACACGTATGCCGCAAGAAAAAACTTTCTCTCAAAGGTGCTTTTGGAAACTGGGCAAATCGGCCAAATCTGTTACATGCCTCTCACAGAATGGCCGCCCAAGCCTAGTGTTTTTGACTTACAGCCACATGGGTAGTTCACAAAATTGGGTCCCATTTTTGTTCCCCTGAATACCAATTAGGTGCCGCAACATAATCTGCAACCACAAGGGCCCATAATTTTGAGAACAGCCCACATCTGCAGTACAAGCAGAAAGCTGGGCTAGTCTGCTCTGCTCAAAACTGCTTTCAATGGACGGGCATCCAATGATCACACAGTACTCCATGTGAGCCATAGTGTAAACTCCTAGTATCCCCCGTCATGGTCCCTGTAGTAGTCCCCTTATCTACTCCTGCATATAAGCTAAACCGGCCTCAGAGCCCTACTAACAATTCGAATTTTTGCTTGTTACTAGGATTACGCATAATGACCAAAAATCCCCTTTCGTACAAGAGTTTAGAATATGGCTCAAATGGACACTTCCGAAATCTGAATGTCCCATCTGGCAGCAAGATCTCCCTCTACCCACAGCGAACCTCGTCAGTGTTTCCCTGTCTGTAGTTGTATCCTCAGCTGGGGAGACTTCCCTTCTTTGGGCTTCATGAGCGTTAAGGCCATTACGGGGCCTGATCTTCCAGGCCGCATAACCACCAGGGAAGTGCTTTGGGAAACTTCGAAACCTTTCCCTGCTTTGACCAGCACCGGCGAGCATGGCGCACCCTCTGCTATGACGCGGCGCTTCAAGGCTTATTTAAAGACAGGTTGCAAATGCCCTCGGCAATATGCAAAGGTTGCACTTACCTTCCGTACATTCACAACAACGCGAGCTTATTTCCCAAAGCTGCTGCAGAGCATACCAACATACCCAAGGTCTGTATACTGGCAGCCGCAAACTGACCAGGTCTTTCCTAGCAACTCGAAGCAGCACACAAAACCGGTGTGACCTTCAGCATGCTTCTGCTAGCTCGCTTCTGAGAGGTTGATTGCATGAGTAGGCCTTAATTGCAGCAGCTGCTTCCCAAAAATTAATAACTGTCGGAGACAAGAAAGCGCTCAAAGCAGCAGAATGTCCTGCATGCAGTGAGGTGTTCTTCAGGAATAAATGAATACCAGCCTTTGCTCTGAGGCATGTATTGTAACGACAAGGCTTTTGCCAGTTCTAGTGAGGCTTGCGTCTCATTCCCTAAGGTTGTACAAACGCCCTCATGAAGTCAGCATCTGTGCTGAGACCACCTTTGAATATCGGTAGGAACCTGCTCCAAAGCGACTGTCTGCTGCTGAGTGCTACCATGCAAGTGCTGTGAACTTTTAAGCCCAGTTCGATGGGTGGCAAGGTATGATTTGGTATCATCTGGCAAACTCCCTAGATGAAGCTATCATACCGCATCTGCTAGCATTAGGACATGCCTAGTTGCAATAGCTAGAAGCTATAGCCGAAACAAAGGACAAACGGAACTCCAACCCTGTCTCAGGTGCCAGCTAATGTATGCCACGCAGAGCGAAGTCAGCAACTGGGAGCAAGGCGCAGGGCATTGGAGTTCGTATACACCGTAGCAGCAGCAGCAGCAGCAGCAGCGGCGACGGCAGGAGCGGCAGCAAGCTGCAGGCCGCAGCAGCAGGAGCAGCAGTTTGACGATTGTTCTTGGACAAGGAAGAGCAGGAGATTCTGTGCCACACGGATGCAAGAAATCTTCGGATGGATTCCAGGTGGAGAAGTTTGGGCGCAGCACGGAAGATTACGTCTTACGGGCCATCCAATACTTGAATTGAAAAGGGCCCGCCCAGCACCAGATGTCGTAGCACCTGCACTCGCAGGTAAGCCCCATGCACGGAGTCGAAATTTCCCTGGTACTTCACAAAGAGTGGAATGCAATCCCACAACTTCGTGCTCCCCGAAGTGATGCTCCCCGATGAAGATATCAGCCACTGCAGTCAAAGGTTTTGATCCAAGCTGAATACCACAGAGTATAAGGCCTCAGCCACAAGCTTCAAGCCCCCTGCACTGTAAAACATGATGTTGGCACCAGGTGCCCGAGTACTACGGTTTGGGGGCCTGCTGATGAATATTTCTCCAAACCAATGGAAAATCTGGCAGACTCCCCGAGCTTCAGCGCCAGACCAAGGGCATCAGCCAAAGGATGGCATGCTGCCCGTTCGCACCTCCCAGAGTCCGAAGGCAGGGTCTAATGAGAAGGTCTTATTCGGGGACCAATTTCACCAACTTCGAGACATGGCTGCACCGGAGTATGTTTCAGCACTGCAGGATAGGTTGCAGTCGGATGCTCGACTTTACAAGGGACGGGACTGCAGGTCTTGCCCCAGGATCTGTACAAAATAGGCTTCAGCCTGCAGAGGCCGCGCATGGCCGTGCATTTAATTCTAAGTCAGCTCGGAAGCTCCACAGATCTGGCAGCTAACAGGCCAGAAGATGCGGGCCTTCGAGAAAGACTCTACAGGAGCTACCAAGTCAGCCACACCTCACACAGGCACGTGCCACATGTCCACGGAGGTTTCGTATGGGACGTAGAAGGGGTTGCCTGCGTTTTCATCCTGTGCGGCCTCCAGGGTGTTGATCCATGGGTGGCCTCCACGTGTGGTTGCAACGTGCTCGGATGCAATGTTGTGGCCGAGGTTCCAGTACTTGGCGTGTGCCTCGCCGTCCGTACTTTGAGGCGGGAGGCCAACCACCGAAAGTACCCCGACCGTGAAGAAGCCACGACAATCATTGCACCAGAAATTCTCAGAGAGGTGGCTTGCCAAGGCGGTGGAGGCTGCCACTGCGTTCCCAGACATTGGTGACGGCTGATTGTGCATGACGAAGTGAATCAGGCTCCAGAGGAGGTTTGGCCGATTGGTCCATGACCCCGCCAGAGCCAGTGCGTCGGCAATGTTGCCCTCCCGGTCCTCCCCAAGCTTACACTCCTCTGCGCTCAGGCTGGCCAAGTCCACTCCAGTTTGGCGCCACATGCTGGCGTAGAGCTCCGGCAACGTAGGGATTTCCCCGACAAGGTGCGTGGGCCAAAGAGCCTGGAAGATGTTGTAGGTTACCTTCCTAACCTCGGCCGTGAAGGGGGCCAGGGGACCTGTCCAGTACTTACAATGCATGGCGGACGCTACCTCACCGGGGAACAGGAGGAATGCTGTCTGCAAGGACTCCAGCGCCCACTGCCTGTCCATGCCAGGCTGGCGCAAGGAGGTGCGAGGGCAGCGAGAGCTGTCCCACCATGGGCCGGCATAGCACAGGTCTTTCGGACGTTCCTTCACACATGTAGAGGGCAACACATCGAAGTTGGCACCAGTGCAAACAAGGCCAGGAGCACACGCCAAGGGGCGCTCCATGGTGCCCCCATTAGGGTACTTTGTGCTCTCTGTTTGCTGCCTACGCACGAAGGCATTGGCAAAGCGGCCCTGGGTGGCCAAGGTTGGGATGCAGCTCTGGCCCTCCTGGCGGTACTTCACGCAGCGGCCATGCGAAGGTTTCCAGAGCTTCTCCTCCGAGTAGCCCTCAAGCTGGATCCCGTTTGCCACGCCCACGGTCCTGCTTCCACAGATCCGGTCCCGGGTCAACTTCAAGGCCTCCGCTGTGGCATTGCTCACGTCGCTCTGAGAGGTAATCTTTTCAATCTCCGAGTAGTAGGTCGGGCCGCAGAGCTCGAAGTTGGGAGTGTGGCCATTCTTTCCCATGGCCCAGGCTCCCCACTTCTCGTGCGTAATGACCATGCACCATTCGTCGGCTTTGCAAGCGTTTCGGTCAAAGTAGCAGTCCACAACAGGGGGAATGGGGCATTCCCAATTGTCGCACTGCATCTTGATGAAGTCGCCCTTCTTGGCAAAGCGCACCTTGTCTCCATCAGCATAGGCCATGTCCATGGAGGCTTTGCTGCAGGCCGTTGTGAAGGGGTTCGCATACCACATGTTTCCAGCCGCGCCGTTGTACTTCTCTCTGCCGCACCAAACGGAGCTCTCTGTAGCATTGTCGCTGCGGAGCGTGCGTCCGCCCAAGGCCTTGCCTGCTTCCAGGCCCTGCTGTGCTCGAGCGGTGCGCACAGCTGGGGTGGCCAGGGCCCAGTACTCGCTGGGTGACGCCAGGCTCTCGGCTAGCAACATGACGACCAGCACCCAGAACATCATGGCTCGACTACGGCACGAAATCTCCAATCTAGGAGAGTTCAGAAAAGCACCTGATCAACCTTGCTCCTTTGACTTGAGGGTTCGCAATCGCACAGCCGTATGATACAGCAAAGGGAAGCTGAACTTTTCAATAGAAATAATATGAAACAATCGTCTGAAGAAGTGGTAACAGGATTGCGGTAGGTGCCTCTGCTATGCAAGATCTGCACCGTACTTCATTGATCAACTGCGAAACCCTTGAAACCCTTGATGGATCCATCAGGGCACTTGTCGAAAGTAGACTTGCCCATATGCCGCGCAATAGAGTGTTCTCTGAAATCAGAGACAGAACCCACAACAATGAGAACTACCTCTTGTCGCATCCCTGTCTTTCTCGGCAGGGCTCTGAGCAGCGCCTGCGATCAAGTAGCAGACGAGCACCAACACCTGCCAAATACGGAGGGTGTTGTAGTGTGTATAGGCTTAGGACTGACCAACCTGGCTTGTCTTAGGATTCTGCCAGAAATGACCAAAATTCTTGCCATGCCGCCGCTATACCCGAGTCCACCTGTATGAATACATGATTACACGCATAGGATCCCCACAACAAGACAACCACAGCGAGAACAAGAAGCTTAAGACAAGAACAGTGCCTTGAAATGGTTGGCTCTCATGAATATTCATGACTCAAATGTCTTTGCTTCAAGACCAGGCAAAATTGTAAAAGAAACTGCCAGAAACTCTTTCAAAGGACGCTTCAAAGGTCACAAGAGGTTGCAAGTGACTGGAAAGCCGGAAGCGGAATCAGCTTAGATCTGTCTCCTCAAAAACCTCAGCACCACTCTTCCCCGGACATCTGCGCTGAGCTCGTGGCTAATAGGAACCAGGGTAGGAAAACCAACTCCTTGGACGCACTTGTTCATGGAATGGTTTGGTTGGGAACGGTTGCTGCTTTGCGCGTTGCGCCCTGTCATTTGTAGCCTTTTCTCTGCATGTCACCATGTCATCACTGCGAGTACGTCTAAGCTTCTGCCGGTGCCAGAAGTTTCTGCAGGCGGACAAAGAATTTTGCAATTCACGCAGCCTGTAAAAGCAATACCCTGAGTTCCCAGCCAGCATGTTCACCTGGTTTACCTGCAGAAAGATGGAACAGCTGGGGATGTCTACAGATTGAGGATCCTGTTCGTCGCATCCTTTCCTTAATGACTACAAAAAGGCTTTGAGGTGATTGCGACTATAACTATGCACGGATTGTTGGGGAAGAGCATTGGCAGGTTTTCAGCCTTCTACATTAGCACCCTGATCCGGGGACTACGAGGAACCATCCCCGAATAGACGGTATGAAGCCAACACGCAAGTTCAAGTCCATACAATACCCATGCACTCAACAACCATTCTGGGCTGTGCAGTCCACCGTAAAATTTTGCCAACATGAACCCCCGAACCCCATGTTCGGATTTCTCGACGAGCAAGCCTACAAGGCCTGCAATAGAGCTCGCAAAATGGGCAAATGGGAGCCTCAGGGGCATCTAATTGCAATATCCACTTCCTTATAAGGAAACGAGGTAGAACCCCTGTAGGTTTCGCAAGATATTAAGCCCTTACATCTTGGGGCCAGCCAATTGTAGCAATCCATGTTGAAACTGAACTCATCCCTTCATAACTGCCGGCTCGGAGCCGAGACTACATTGCCTGAATCCCACAGACTCAATCGAATTTAGGAGGAGAAGTTAACCCTGCTGCTTTGGACAGGTAAACCCTCACAACAATCCTAGAATTCTCAGAGATGAACCCCCAGAATATGACCAGGCCCCGTCTAGAATGCAACACAGCCACGCAGACTCCTTGATAGCAACCGGTCTACCCACACTTCTTTCAGCTGACATCAAGATTATGAGAATCTTCAACATAAACTGCCCAGACCACCACCCCTGGACCCCTGTGAACCCCTCATTTAAGGTAACTATTGATACCTAATTTGCAGGATTTTGCAGGCTTTCGGCTTGAGCAATCTACTACATGGGGGAACCCCATAAAAGAACCGGCTTGGGACAAAGAACATACCTGGTAGTTTCCCAAAATAAAGGGACCTCAGTATAGACCCCAAAATACTATAAGCCTCATTATGGGGACCCCAAAACCCTAAACCCTAAACCCTAATTTTGGGAAAGTACCACCTGTACGTCGCATGGCCTCCTCCTGCTTCACCTCTTCCATCCCCCGGCGGAAGAGTGACTTGTCAGTGCTGGGCGGCCTGTTGACCGTTGGGTGGGTGTGTAATTTCTGTTTAGATTTCTCCCGAGGAATGATTCTTATGCGGTAGCTGTACAGGATCAGAGTGATGACTATATTTTGAGGGTTTGGATGCGCGGAGTCTCTTCGAAACTAGGGGGTCTCTTCTGACATCTGTGTGAAGATCCTGGATCTTGTGGGGGTATGTAAAGGACCCATGTTCTGAAAAATGGCCATGTTCGGGTCGCTTTACGTGCGGGTCTTGTTGAGGGACAATGCTAGGCGGCTGAGACCTTTGATTCCTTGACTGGTAACCAAGGAATCAAGTTCGCGGGCTACAATCTCGGAAGGCTAAACCATCTGTCTACACAAGCTTAAACTTTAAAGCATTCGACCCTCAAACGCACTCCGCACAGCAGAAGGCTGGCAGAAGCCCCCGGTCAAATGGTAGTTTCTGAAAAATAGGAATCCAGAATCCAAGAGTCCTCATTTCGGGGCTACCAAGAAGAACTCGTGATTCAGAGAACGCTGCGCAGCCCGTCCTGACACCCTCCTCCGGATAACCGAAGCCTTGCATGGTGCCATAGCCTGTGCTTTGAGGGCAGGAGTTTAGGATGTTGAGGACTGGGATGTAGGCCGGAATGATTGAAATACAGATCCGTGGGACACGTAGAGATCATATGCGGCAGGGATATGGGGATGTAGATGATTCAGGTTTCAGGGTACGGTCGTCTCTGGAGGCCTGCTCGAATTCAATTTGGGCGTTTGCAAGTGCTGTCTCACAGGTTCAGGGCTTCTGCTATCCCAAGACTTGCGGCATAAAGTTCTCTTAAGTCCAGTCTGGGATCGTCAACAAGAATAATCTTGAATAGCTTTCGTGGATGATGCCGAGGAATTTCGACTCTTCTGGCAACTAGAAGGTTGACTCCCAACGGGCCAAAACCCTGCATGTCCACCCATTCAGCACCCTATGAACCCCTACGAAAACTACGTAATCTCTTCTAAGGTATGCGGGCATTTCTTGTTGAGAGTTCAATAGCTACTGCTCCTCTTGATTCTCTGCTGCTATGAATGCTGTCTGAATCCTTTAGTCGTAGGGAAACCGCTGCAAGTTGGAACATATTGCGCGAGCCCTGACTTACTGACCAACCCCCTTAGGGGCCATGAATTGCCACCAACATCCCCCGATGGCGATGACTAATCCCTTCCCCCCGCTAAACCAATCTCCCTAACAATTCATAATGACATTGTATCTCATGGAAGACAGCCTTGTTGAACAAACGCAGACTTCTGATAGGGGCCGAGGAGTTTTGTTGGGTCCAGAAAAATTAGCGCGGTCCACATTACTGGAGAATTTCTCCTTGAGTTCCTAGGTTGTTGCAAAAGGGCTGATGTGAAAGAGCCTAGGAGAATCCTAATTACAATTGGGGAACCTTCAATTCCTAGGTGCTTACTGTTGTTTGTTTTTAATGCTGATTCTGGCGAAGTCTTATGGAAAGATCCAAGGCAGAATTGATTCTGATTAGGGCTTTCCAGAATTCCCAGATCCTCATCGTTGTTTAATGCGGCTCAGTACAAGAGGGGTGAAATCAAAGGGACTAGAAGCTGATTGCCTTTTATGAATGAAATTAAGATTGTTTATCCCAATATTAGAGAATATTTCTGGCCGTGAAATATTTATTGTTGGGGAGGGGGAGTGCTTGTGTTTCCTTATTCCTTATGTTTGGGCTTCAGGGACCGCCGACCCCTCAATTTGAGATATACACCTATAGCAGCTGAAGCCCCAAAGCTCCAACAAGAATATCTGCCCTCTTCACCGAATGCCGAACCTACACAACGGAAAACACACTCTATAGCAATGGCCCCTGAAGAGTGTTACAGGCCAATATTTGGGGGCCTTCTGAAGGTTTGGGTAAAAGCTCGTCGCCTCCCAAAGGGCGTGTGGGGAGGCTTTGGGCTCCTCCGGGATGGTACACGACGCCTGGCTGGTATCTTGGGATGTTGGGCTGCAGGGCTTGGAATTCACCTTCTTGGAAGACTCGGTATTTCCAAGCTTTATAGGGATCTGATGGCCAAGGGTTTGGGGGTCATAAGTTGGAGTCCTTGGCTGTCTTGGGCATGTTCTGGATTTGCCGCGTATGTGCTGGGAGGCTAAAGGATAACTTGCTTTTGCCACGGCAGTTTCTCCGGAAGCTTTCTCCACTCCAATCTGCCTTGAGCAAGGTCAGCTAGCGGGTGGTTCCGAGGGATTAGCCGCTGACTTGCGGATCGAACCAAAATATATGGTTGAATCCCAGCATAGTACGTTCCACTATGCTTTCTCAATATTGGGGGGCAGTGGCAAGGGCAATGGGGGCCTCTGAGATGCTCCACAAGCATGAGGATTCTCAAGTCATCGGGACCTCCTAAGAGCACCTACAACTTGGAAAATCTTGAGTTTCAATCCTTGCTCACTCAGCGCTTACACGAGTGAACCGTCCCTTCGTTCAGGGTTTGGGCTTTGAGGGTCCAAGCTCGAAACATGCAGGCGCATGCAGGAGCCTGTTCTATTGGAATTGGGTTTGGGGGTATACTCTCTCGTATAGTTCCATGAAGATAGTAGAGGAAGTATGTAGGAATTCTCCAGGCTTCCACATTCAACACTCAAGCTGCGGGTCTCAGGCGCAGACCTTCCCAAGGTTTCGGACTTAAGGGTTGCAGAATGCTGCAGACTTGAAGTTTGGCTTTCAGCCAGAGGGTCTAAGGCTCGAGTGCGTGGAGCCACAAAGACAGAGGTTGCTTCAAGATTCGGAGATTTTGAAACTTCAATGCATGGTGATTTTCTGGGATCTCTCGAGATCAAACTAAGTGGGACCTTTGCAGGGAAACACTTTTGAGAACCATGCTTACGACCACCAGATTGGCAGACTTGACTTCCGACCCCCCAGGTGCTTGGGTCTTCTATCCATGTGTCCGCTCACAGCTTTTCGCCTGATCCTCAAAGAGCGTGAGTTCCCAAGCGCGGCACACAAGTTATCCAGAAGAGGGCAACCAACAATGAGCGGCTTCTGCTTTACATATGGGAGTTTCCATCTGGCTTACCCTAAGGACTGATTTAAGGGAGCTTCATAAAAGAACACTAGAAGAAGCGAGAAAATGCCTTGTCGGCTCTTCATGTGTCAGATTTCCTTATCCTGGAGGCACCTCCGATTTGGCTGTCGCCCACGTACGGCGACGAGTTGTAACCAGACATGTTGCCTGGCATGATCAGGCATTGGGAGGTACTCTTCATAGCGGATGCTGCAAGGGTTAGAGTTGGTGGTATATTCATATTAAATAAGGGTTCAAGGAAAAGTGGGAGGGGCGAATAGATTTGGGGTAGTCAGATTATAGGAATCCCTTACCGGGTCTAGTTTCCAAAGCCGCGTTCAGCCGAAGCCGAGGCCAAGAGGGCTTACTGCTAGTCAAGTCTACTGGTTGTGTGGGCTTCTCTTTCATGCAGGTTTAGGGCAACATGGAAGGATGACACTTCATTCATGATACAATCTTGCAGGCCGGTAGCCCCATACATTCAGGAGGCCCCTCGCTTAACAGCCCACTTCCTTGATTGTAACACCCGTGTGCTACGTCTCTTTGGATGCTACAGCGTTCCTCTTCTGGCCATGCAGCAGCCTGTTTTTTTGTTAATAGTTGTTCGTGCGCAGCTAGGACCCCAAGTTGTGGCGGCCACCATTCTTCTGACATGGTGTGGGGCTGTTAAACTCAGCCCCACCTTACAGGAAAGGTTAATGAGAGGAGGCTTGCCCAGAACACAGAGTAATCAGTAAGGAAGGCAACGCTACAGCACAGGACAGAACGAAACAAGAATAGCTGACTCTACTGGATCCTCAGAGCCATATGATAACAACAACAGAATGTGTTGGACAAAGCCGAAAGCAACAAGGCTTCAGAACGCTCAGTGTTCCGGGCATGGTCTTAACCTTTGACGTGCAGCCCCTTTAGAAGCAATCATCGAGCTGTAGCAACCGTTGGCGTGACTTTCTTGCCGCAACGGCGTGTAAAACCTTGGACCGACAAACGGCCCTGTAGTGTCACTTTGCATATTCTCTACTGCAGCGGAGGTGCGGTATCAGAGTCAAATGTACATGGAGCAGATGGGGGTGTCACTGCCACTGCTGTGCTACGCTATCGAAATTTGAGCCAAATACTGGCGGCCTCCACTCCAAGCTTCAAAGGCGAACTGCGAAGACCCCTAGCTCGCCAACGTACATTCCTATCTGCCTTCGGGGCTTCGTGATATGGATCGGCAGTCCAATAGTACTTTGAGGCAGCCATGGCAAATGAGTGAAAGCAAACTGCTTGAAGGCCATCGTTCTGTGTCTTTCCACGCTTCTTCCTGTACCGGGCATGACAGGTACAACATCTTCTGCAGAAGTTAGGTCCGACCACCAGCTATGCCAGGTCTAGCACCCACCCGCTGCGAAGGTGGGTGCTTGCTAGTGGAGAGCCCTCAGGGACGCACAGGAAGATTGAGATCGCAGAGAGCTTACGTATGGAGTCGAGCTCCCATTATCAGGATTCAACAAGGTAGATTCAATAAACTGCCAGGTAAGGGGCGCTGGTTGCGGCACACGTTGCGGGCCATTGAAGGGCAGGTGATTTAGGGAGCCCCAACCAGTCGAGATGACTTTGTTGAGATAGGAAATTGATCGCTGGTTGCCTATATAGGGTACGCATAGCGCGTTGTTATAAGATAGTAAGTTATCAGTTGTTTTCAAAAGTCTCTCAACAACTAATCATAATTTGCTCTTAGTCATGCCTGCACCCAAGTGACGTTGCACAAGCCGGGAAAAGTGAGGCCTTTGATCACGCATGGACATGAATTCGTCTTGCAGAGCTCGTTATTTCTCGCTCATGATGAATTCGTTGTCGCCGCATCGTTCTCTTGCGGCTGATTCAGCAACTAGCAGTAACATCGAACAAGCATCCCAACATCTGCGGCCACTCGTGCAAATGAGAGCTTTCCAAGCAAGTTAGCTTCAAATCTCTGCACGAACATGTCTTATGTACTGCTTGCAAGGCCCCAAGCAATTCTGGAAAAAACTGGTGAGACTCCTCAGAAAGTGATGACAACTGTTGTATCCGTGGCATCCTTCAGATTTCAAAATAGCTTGCACCCAAGTCTCTGTTGCCTTCTCTGTGGAAAAGATTTGGACACACGTTCAACAGAGCCGCCATTCACGCAAGGCTTCTTCAGGACAAATGACAGGTAGAATGTAGAACAGTGGAATCACAGCCGAGCGCGTCCTAATTTGCATGTGTCACATTGATGCAGATTGTGAGTCGCCCACCCTCAACAAAGTTGCAAACAACAAAGTTATAAAAAAAAAGATACTGAAACGCCTCAATAGACATGCAGGAAGGCTCCTAAACTCCTTTGCAAACAGCAAACGTCTCTAGTAGTCTCCCACAACGGTTTTTCCTGAGCAATCCCCAAGTATTTCGTTTCCAGTATGGATGTAGCTGGGGAGGTGGAGGCTCCGGATGCTCATGGGGGTCTGAATGTAAAGCTTTTAAGAGCTCCGGAAGGTAATTTCTGGTGAGATTTCTGGGTGTAGGCGTACATGAACGGTGTCAGGAGTTATCATCACCTGCGAACTACTGGCTGCACCGGCCTGGCAGCGTCTTTGCCGCCAGGTCTTCAACATCGTGGCCAGAGCAGACTAATGAATCTCGGGGACTTAGGGTTCAGGTGTTCCTGGTCTCGATAACACCCGCAAATGCCAGGAACTTGCAGAATCGATCTTTAGAACCTCTTCCAGGGTTCATGTACTGAGCCGCTGCAGCATTTAGTACAGCCTGCTTTCTCAAAGCCACAGGATACTCTGCCAAAGTCCCCCATGAATCATCAAGACTGCATTTCCTGCCGGTGCTCAGGCTTCTGCAGGAGCTGTTGCACCTGGACGCAATGGTGTGCATCACTGCTTGTGCTAAGGGGTTCCCAAGGCCTGTAGGCATTGAACTGCAGGATTACAGAGAAGTCCTTGGAGTTTTCATGGCAAGCTGAGGGGTGCAAGAACTGCAAATCAGGATGCATGACAGAAGCCTGGGGCCTCGCTTCATGGTTCCACTGCATGACTTGGAGGCGCATGTAAATGGAGCAGCACATCTCTGATCGGGCCCTAATTTCCATCTAACTGGATTATTGAGACACCCTCTTCTAGAAAAAGCCTTCGCCGCAAACTTGAGAAACCTTATGCGCAAGACAAGCTGCATCTCCCAGGCGATACACGCATGAATCTCAGCTCACAAGCGCTCAAACCACGCCTGGCATGGCCACGAAACGCATGAAGTCCGTGGCGTTGCGCTCTGCCGCTCTGCACTGGCGCTCCTGACCCCATTACTATCATTATTACAATTGTTATTACCATTATTATTACTACTACTATTACTATTACTATTACTATTATTATTACTACAAGGCTAGGAATCCTTACGATTTCTTGTCCAGCCCAGGGAGTAAAAGGCTTGAGAACAGTCTCGGCGCATGCAACGCGAGGACAAGGTACCCTATGCGTCTGCCAGACTCCCTGAGCGTAAATGCTTATGCGCAAACTTACAAGTGGCAACCCCAGAGTCTCCCTGCTACAATATCCTCGTCATGGCGTTGGAGTCAGCACTTGGTAACCCCGAACGGCCTACGAATTTCAACAAAACCAGGCCCTACCCAAAGAGCCTTTAGCCCGCAAGCCCTTAAGATTCACTCGCTCAACCCCCCTCCTCTGAACTCCATAGCAAGCCCGCCATTACAACCTGCAAGCCTAGCATCAATTCCCCATAAGTCCTATCGAGTCGCACAACGGATCCCCATGGCCCTGAGAACCGGCACATCAAACCCCAAAACCGCTCCAAGAAAGCCACAGGAATTCTAAACCCGATAGAGTCCCCCAAGTCAACTTGCCTGAGAAGCATCTGTGGACTGATTCTTCTTTTAAACAACATGTTTGGAGTTCCATTTTTGTTGGGGAGGGGGACGTAATAAAACCTGCACCTTCCACCCCTCCAAATTCTAAATCCCTAAGCCCTAAGTTGCTAAACCCAATCCACAAACCTTGTAGCCCCTAGCCTCTAGCCGTAAACTTGACGCCCAACCTGAAACCAGACCAGCCCTTGCCGGAGCTGTTGTGTCCTGCATGTCCTTCTCCAGGCGTGGAAGCGCCCTGTAGGCAGAAAGTTGGAGCTGTGTAACTCTGGAACCGCTCGGTTTAGGGTTTGGGCTCCGTTTTAAGGGGCCACAGTACATGAGAGTTGATCTCACTTCACGACTCTGCCATTTCGGCTGCGGCCTCTGTTTTTAACCAGGTTCAGCGATTTTCAGGATTCTAGGGTACCCGGGCTTTTATTTTGGTATGAGAAGCTGAAGGTTTTGGACCTCGAGCTTCAGTGCCCAAACCCGAACGTCTTCATTACAGGTCGAACCATGTATTTTGGCACGAATAATGTAGCCTGGGTCCAAAACGGGCCGTCAGTTAAAGTGTTGAAGTCCGTCAGTTTGGGGTGCCATCTCAGGCCTATCCTGTCAGAGTTCTAAGCTGCCAGCCACCGAATAGGCACCAGAACCAAAAGCCTCCGCGCTCACGCTTTCAATCCTGGTGTCAAGCTACCCACGAACAAAACCCTTCCCCAATGATACAGTTGAATACAAGGCATTGTCCGACAGATTTGGAGCGAGTCTACGTTGCCCGAGTAGGCTGGCAATAGGCTTGTACATACCCCTCACGTCGAAACACCTCCCAACTCCTTTTGCTTTCGCCCGGCCAGAAAGCAGCCCACGGGAGGCCAGCTCTTCGCAAGACACTTTCTTTCGAACTCTGCTTTTGAGATGTCAGGAGTTGCTGCTACAAGGGGTCATGAAAAGCAGTGAGATTGCACGGGCTTTGTGCCTTTGCGTGCTTTTAGGTAAGGTTAAAAATGAGATGGCACCGCTTCAATCTATAGCTGTTACCACGGAACTGGAGTTCCTGAGAACATTATCACCAGGACTTTCAATTCATGCCGAGACAGAGCAATCTTAGAGCAGAGTAAGGTGTGAACCCTGCAATGTGTTGGTATTCCCTACGCGCCAAGGCCCCCACCCCACACCCTGAACCACAAAGTCTTGTTGACTATTCGTGTGCAGTGTCTGGACTCCTCAAGCCACTGGCATGCCACCTCCGGCGTGCATGCGGCAGGGACAAAGGGAGCTTTTCGAAATGGGAGGTCCTTTTGTACCTTCTTTTTTGTTGGGAGGATGCATCTGGCAACCCCATGTCGAGAAACACCCCAAAAAGGCCGGGGCCCCCTTCTGGGGAACCTGGCCTCAAGGGAAAAAGTTGTTGAAGGAGTCTGAACGACGAGTAAGTGCCTAAACTACCCTGTTGTAATCAGACTCTCGTAATGTCCTGAAAAGTAAGAAACATCAACTTGTGAGGTGTAAGACCCTTTTGAGGGCACAAGGGCTATGCTGGCAAAGAAGGTATTTCCTGCCTTACATACGCCCTGCACATGCCTGCAGCTAGTGTGGCAAGCTTCAGCACTTACGACTATGAATGGCACAGGGATTGGGGCGCAGAATTCTTTTCATTTCCCAAGCCACGCGCCACGCAAGCAACAAAGGCACACACGCCTCGGGTCCAGTGCATAAGGGGTCCATCTGTTTGAAAATCCTATCTTCATGGCTGAAATTGGGATGTCAGTGTTCTGAGTTGGGTTCCACGTCTGCCTACGTCAGTCATGACAGCTTGCAAAATTCTCAGAGCCGCCGTCCCTGATGGCAGCTAATGCAAATCCCAGGCTGGCGGATGGTGGAGGAGAAAGCTTCTCCAAGGTGAAAGCAAGAATCTCTTGCCCACTTGAGGTTTACATTGACTTAGGGTCTTCTCCAGCTTACTTGGTTTGCCCTCAGAGATGATTCTTTTGGGGATCCTAAGTGCTGTTGATGAGCTGAGGTAATGTATATGTTTGATAGTGGATCTCTCATACGAGGAACACACTGTAACCTACATCTTGCACAAAACTGCAAGGATAGCATATGCGCTTCTGAGAGTGTTAGGCTCTCAGAAAATCCACGTATGATCCTCATTATTCATTCAGACCCCTCATTTTAAACCGTTACCTAGACACTACAAGGCAGTTCCTTCCTTTGGATACCCAATTTCTTGGATTGTAACACTGAAGATCCAAGGAAAAGAAACCACCTTGCCGGGTCTAAGTATCTATCAAACAACTCAACGTACGGTGTCGCGCCAATGCTTTGCAAGGCTGCAGACCTCCGCAAGTTGGCAGGAGAGCCACCTGACGGCGTGATGGGGATGCGTCTATAAGAATTTTAAAAGGGTCGCATGGCTTCATCTAAACTTTCTTGAAGATAAGCAAGATAAGTGGGCAAGGGAGACCTGCAGCGTGCTAATGGCTGGGACATCCCCCTTCAAAACCTCGATAACAATGTCAGAAAGTCACCTTGCGGAGAGGCGACAGTTTGTCTTTTAATTGCTCTGACCATCTGAAGAAATGCCACCGCGGTCTCCTTCCCATGTCCACACAGTAAAACAGCATGCCCAAGAATCCCAATCTATTTCGTCAGGCCCCCCATAATGGGTTTCCAGCAGCCTCGAGGGGCGCGGCTTTCAAAAGGCTCCCGAGATTCCTTCCAGAAACTCCTGGCAAGAACATCCAAACAACGGGTTGCGAGTTGAGGGTGCAGCGTTTCATGTGTTGGGATGCTAGGAGCATAAAGCGATAAGAAGACAATTCTTGTTGAGGATATACATCCGGCTCTGACTCAGCAAGCTAGACTTGGAGTGGCTTAGGTCTAGTTCTGGGTGCCAAGACTCTGGATTGCTGGCTAGTCACTAAACCCTAAACCCTAGCACTGCCATTCCGACAAGCTCTATCAGATTCCAGAGGCCTGGGAGCCCATGCAGATGCCTGGCATGGTCAGTAAAGGCCTTGAACCCTGTACTCCAACCCACTTACTAGTTTATAAAATGGAATAAGGGAATATGTGTAAATATATATATATACACGTATAATGTAGGGAATATATATATATAACATGAATATACTAAATAGGAATCAGATAGGGAGAACATTCCCTTACGTATTCCCTACTGAGAACCCGTGAGCCTAAGCCTGCAGTGACCCACATGTCCAACCTGATCTGGCCCCTGAAGCTCAACCTTTGCAGATCAAAACCCAACCTTGGGGCTAAAGTCGCCACACCCCACACCCCCATGCCCAAACTGAAACCTTCTTAAGCCCTTATATACCCTCTCTCCAGTGTGTGTATATATATATATAGCTATTATACGTATATACATATATGTGGGCGTGCGTATAACTTCTATCTCAACCCCTGCAATCCCCAGTGTCCCGGTAGCGGATGCGCGCCGCTTCCGGTGCCAAGCTGGCCAAAAGCTTCTCAGCCTGATGAAAAACGGCCGATGAACTCTGGGGGGTTGGGGTTTAGGGTGTAGGGTTTAGGGTTATTGGGATAATGGAAAATTAAATGGAAACTACTGTAGTATAGTGGGGTTATATTGGGATAATGGAGAAAGTACTATAGTATATTGGGGTTATATTGGGATAATGGAAAAGAAAACGGAAACTACTATAGTATATTGGGGTTATATCGGGATAATGGAAGAGAAAATGGAAACTACTATATGGGAGTAAAGAAAACCCGGGAGATCCAAATAGCCCCAAGGGTTTAGGATCTAGTGTTCATGCCCAGAGTAGGTGCTATTTCTAAGACTCTACGAATCAAAGTAGGTATTACTTGTTGACAAATATCCTGAAGCTGGGCCAGCAAGCAAACTGAAGCGCATGCACGTGCTGGCTTGACCCACGTTACCCCCGTAGGTTTGCTTCGTAGAAAAACGCCCCAGAGCTCCTCTTAGGCAAGCCAAGTGTCACAAAATTTACACCGGCTAGGCCCTACGCCCTAAATTCGGAGCACAGCAGTCCTATGGCGTCTGGTATTCTTCATGGTATTAGTCGTCATGGCTCCAGAAGCCGTAACCGCGCGCGAGCCCTGAGAATCTCAACAACGCCAACATTCTTAGCAACTCAAAACCCAAAATCCCTGAAGCCTTCAGTCAAGATTCCTCACAAGATGCTCAGACAATGCTCGCTGAAGTTGGTGAGTCGCCAAACCGGCCAGAATGAATTTTTGCTTGAGCACACATTCACAAAATCAAAGTTTGCAAGTGTGCGTAACAACTCAGATCGTAAGCTTGAAACGATCCTTTACGGGAGCCCGTATGCACCCTTGCATGTTCAGAGATGGAAGGATCTGTATATGTATAGTATGCATGAACTGGCATGCATTGCACACCCCGACCCATACTTGTCACATTTGAGAGGAATCCTCACCGCATGCAATGCCCGAAAATCCAAACTCCCAAACTCCACACCAACGTCCTCAACATTCAACCCTTCCGAAGCCTCTGCTTCCTCTTCGCCCATTAGCTGCGCAAGCCTTTGTAGGGCTTTTCAAGGCAAACATCAAAGGAGATTAGGGTTCGAGGTTGGAGATTTTGGCGGTGTTGGACTTAGATTCCTGGAGTTGAGACTCTGGGGCCTCAGCGTCTCAGGTCAAACGAACATGAACTTGTTTGGGCAGGGTTTCTTCGGGTACAGAGCTCGCTGAAGCCTGGATTTTTGGATTAAGATGAAAAGGCCGCAAGCGTGAGGAGGTGTGGGCAGAAAAATGCTGCAAGACTTGCATTCTTTCCGTGCTTCAATGAACTTCCGAAAAAAAAAAAATGTAGGGGCGTATAAACTCAAATCCAAAGGTGGTATAAAATGGTATAAAGTTTAATCCAGGTCCCGTGCTCCAACCCTCTACCTATGGCAGACTCGCCACACTACCACACCTTGTCTACAACACCAAACAAAGCCACCTCACTGACAGCTCTGAATCGACTAGAAAGATCCTGACACTGGGGTTGATACTAAACATCATGCATGACCTTGCTATCCCGCAATACCATGAATTCTTCACGTGCAAGGTACTTGAGGTCCGGAGCCCGATCGTTAGGATTCGTCGCATTTCTGGGTTCAGACTTGCTCTTTGAGAGGACTGAGCCGCAAGCCCATCGTCTCTGAGGCAACCATCCCCGTCCCTTGCAGTAAAGCTACCGTGAGCAAACTACTATATAGGCGTATATAGAGGTTATAAACGTGGGGTTGAGGGACATCATCCCGAATGATGGAGAAGCAGCTAGAATGGAAAATGGAAAATGAATTGGAAACTGGGTTCTTGGGGGTTTATCGGGAGTGTAATGCAGAGGCCCAAGCAATCACCAATATTATGTTGAGATCTATGTCTATATGAGGTACGCAATACATACATGAAATCTTGGAGCACAAGCTTTTGGTAATCATTTAGGCCCCTGTCATCCCCTGTCGCACTTCATAATGACAGTCCCCCATCTTGATAGGAAGTAGCGAAAGACACGCCAATGCGGCCTGCACAAGGCAGCTTACAGAGATTTGAAGTCTGATGCAAGTACAGAATAATTGCCCAGTACCACATGAAGCGGCTCCATCAGCGGGCTCAATTCAAGGAACATCTTTCAATGCAGTTCGTTGACATCCCTGTCGCCGAATACTGTTTGAAACAGGCTGTCCACATACAAGGACCCGCTGTATAATACCTCATACTTCCTCCAAATTCCTACCTCAGAGCAAACCTCCACACACTTGATGATGGCAGTTGCTGTTAAGCCGCACAGCGCGCAGATCCTGGCGGGCGATGTACCCGGACTTGTCAAGGTCGTATTTGCTGAAAGATTCAACGACTCTGTCAATCCATTCCTTGTGGCAAGCGACCAAGCCGAGGGTTCACTTACGCGAATGCTATGCTCGCCTACCTGCCATTGCTGTGTTTGCAGAACATGATACTGTGCCCAACCAGTCTGTCTGTGTTCTCAGACCACTTCAAATCCACCATGCCCAGAAACTACAATAATTTTGAGAAAGAGCTGCAGTACTAAAGTCGGCCACAGCATCCAACTCCCGAGGGCTGACCGTGGTGGCTTGCGACCGCTCGCGGTGGAGCTCCAGACCCTCCTGTCAAGGCATGATATATGTTTAGCAGCACTCTTCTTCGAGAGACGAGAGCCACACTTTCAAGTCAAGCCTCGTCTTCAATTTTGGACAGACGAATGTCTTGCAAGTTGAGTGAGGCTGTTTACGCTGGTTATGACAGCGGTGAGTTGTTGTGACTGTTGTGCAATGAGACATTCTTACATTGTCTCTGATGCCACAGACTGCACTAACAGGTCTTGCAGCTGACCAAGCCTGGAACCCACTGAAGGTCTTCAACCCGAATCCCCCAACAATGGCAGGCCAGCTTGACACTCATAAGATTGATTGGATATAGGGGGCTTTCTCCAGTAAGTTAATACAGAATCCACACAAAAGACTATAGAATCAACATGCAAGACTCCCGCAGAATCCCCCAGTCAGTAGCCCTGGCAGAAGCCTAGGATCCCATTAAATATCCATACAGGGCCACTTTAGCTTTAGATAAACAAGGCAATCTTGCGGCACGTGGACTCGCAGGAACATAGCAAAACTGATTATGCTTCTGCGGATTTCTGCAATCTACTAGAGGATGCAGGCAAATTCCACAAGTGCCGGTCAGAACGACGCCTACAAAAGGCGTAGAAAGACCACATATTCTTGAAGTGTTTAGGACCGGAACGCCGATTTTTCCCACCGCTCTGTCCTCAATGGTCCTTTGCTGGCTGAGCTCCCCCCACCACCATCCCTGGCACAGATGTTCATGATGTTGCAGGGCTGACAGGAATAATCCCTCCTCCAATATTCTAAGCCGTTGCTCCAGGCTTGTTGCTGTATAGGGCTGGTTCCCGTTAAATGGACTCTGACAAACCCATGGCTGATTTAAGCAAATCAGATTGGATAGGATGCACAGGCTTTTGACTTGAAGTTTCCTTTCGCAGGATAAACCTCGCACCTGAGAGACCCCCCCAATGCAAAAGAGCACAACTCTATGCCCTGAAAGCTTGGCATACTAGATCCGTCAAAGCAAACATGCAAGCCCGAGAGAGCAACAAAAAGATTGCAACATCTACATCATCAGGATACTAGGGCGAAAAGCATGAACTATATTGAACAATTCAACTCTGGAAAGTTACCAAAAGCCAGAACCGCCCATCCCTCGCGGTCTGGGCCTGGGTTGCAGTGGAACATCGTTGCGTCAAGGTGACGGCCTTGACAGTCTTTCACAAGTCAGGGTCAAGGGTGTTAAGGGCGTTAATCAACCTAGGAGTATGTGGCAAGCATGCAAATTAATCGCAGGCATCACGCGTCAACAACGCATCCAGTGGAAAAAAGCTTCACAACGTTCGAGGAGAGCACATGCAATCTTCCAAGCAATAAGGTTGCGAGACGCTCCACTGCTATCTGTGTTCCTAAGTCGCGGCCTGGTCATCACTTGACTGCTTTCCTAATCGGACCCAAACCTCAAACACCATCCGTCCGAGGCCCCCCAAAAGGCACTAATCGCTCTTTAGACTTACCCTTGGTTAGCTGGGAATGTAGGAATGGAGAAGAAAATGGAAACTACTACAATGGGTGGTCCTATAGGGACCACTATAGGGATCCATTCCTTCATTCCTAGCTAACCAAAGGTAGGTAAAATGCTCACAGCCATCCTTGGACGGCCTTCGTCTCGGGCAGTGCATCACAAAGCTGTCGCTCCTTGGGCGATGTACTGCTACAGGACCGAAATCTCGGTAGATGTGGTCTATTTGAAATGCCCTACACCGAAAATTACAGAAGGCATCTAGGACAAGAAGACTATAGCTACAAAATGCTACAAATGGATAGGCCCCTATTGTAGGTAAAGCGACTTTAGTGTTCAAGGTCTAGGGTTTCGGTGCTTAAAGATGGCACAATTCGTTGGCGTAAGGAAGTTGGTAAGTATTCAGGCTATTGCAATCTGGCTGTCTGACCGAGCAATGACCCCAGAACAAAATGAAGCTTCTGGGCAGCAATTAATGTGGTAGTTTCCCCAAATAAGGGGACCCCAATATAGACCCCAAAATATTATAATCCTTATTATGGGGACCCCCAAAAAGGTACCCCTAATTTTGGGAAACTCCCATGTGGCTTAGACACCCCTTGTTACTTCTGAGGCCTTGTGCATGTTGTGAGCTCTGCAAAGATGGTCCCGTCATAGCTGTTGCTTGCAGGTTTATATGGGGGGTTCCCAAAATTAGGGGTACCATTATGGGAGTCCCAATAATAAGGACTATAGTACTTTAGGGTCTATATTGAGGTCCCCTATTTTGGGAAAGTACCATATAGGGATTATAGGGTTTGTATAGGGATCCCCCCAATAATGGAGAATCAAATGGAAAAGAAAATGGAAAATGAAATGGAAACTGTGGTTATGTAGGGGCTACTTGGGTAGCATTTTTTTGGGTCGGAACATGACGCCTCGCAGCTACAATAGCATGTCGAACCTCATCAACAGGACGTCCCTATTCATCAGCACCCGAAAACCCTCAGAGGCCCAAATCCTTCAAGCTCTCTCATGGCAGAACCCATTGCTGACAGTAAGCACGAAAGTTGGCACATGGAAGCAGGACGCCGAAGCCCTTTGCCAGTTGCTCAGGATTTTCGAGCTGGGGTAGAGTAGCACATCTTTCAGGCTTCTAAACTCCATGAGTTCCAAGGTTCCAAGCTCTCCGCACTTGTCAACAGCTCGACGACCAAGGCCTGAGTCTTCGTTAAGTGGGACATTTGAAAGTTTTGCGCGGCCTCAAGGTTCGGAATGAAAGGTTTGCTTGGGCGAAGTGCGGGTTCATGGATCGTATGGGCCCTCGGGCGAGTTAGCTGGCCGATTGCTGAATTCATGCAGAAAAATGTTAAACACGTCTCCAGCATCTTAACCCCAAAGCTTTGCTAAGAACGCCGCTAAACGAGCCGTGACTTGCTGCTGTCAACTCGACTGAGACTACATCCCATCTGTTTGACAACCTGATCTGTTCAAACAAGCCATCGGCGAACAACACTGAAATAGCTGTCCAGGTGGCCGTGTCAATCCCCAAGTAGGACGCCGCATTGTCTTTGGCAACGTCCAATGGCGTCTCCTGACACGATCTCTGCTCCCAGCAAAGGTAATGAGGTTGTAGGGCCTGCTTCGGGGATACTCAAAACCATCTCTTGTGGAGCTCATCGTCTGTACAAATCCAAACTTTTGTAAGAGACACCTCTTTTTGACAGTGCGCATGTTGCCGCAAAGGAATTCCTTTACTACACACATTTCCAAAGGTGACCAGACAGGAAAGGTTGGTGGCCCATGCTTCACGTTCGCCTTGGGTCCTAAGGGCAAACACCCGCACTTGAATAAGCTCATGAACTTCCCGCTCTTCCACGAATACCTGAGTTTCCGTCTTTCCACACGAGCCCGTATTAAACTCTCCCCATCTTGCCACCCTAAATTTACGCGACCCATACTGACCTCGCGTGACCCTTCACCAAACTCTGCATGGCTCTAGATCCCTCGGCGTCCAGAAAGGAGGAGCGAACGCACGGATCGGCGTTGTTCCTCAGGAGCACCTGCCGCTGTTTTTTTGCACAGAAGCTGCACGCGCCCACACATTGAACAAGCGGGCCCGATAGGCTTCGACAACATGGCAAACAGTGGGGTTGGGGGGGGGCGCCGTTTTCTCTAGGCCATTCAGATAGCTGCAGAGCAAACAAAAATGTAACATTCTTTCAGCGCTATTTGTAACAAACAGAAACCTGCAACAAAAAGACATACGGGTATGCCAGTGAATAGCTGAATATTGGGTCCGCTTGTGAAATCATTTGTACTGGACCTTCAGAGGTACACTTGCTACCTGGAAGGACGAAACGTGAGTCTAAGGAATCCTTAGGCTTGAACACATAAAGCACATGTGAGCTATGGTCTGAATTCCTTAATTGGGGATTTTGTAAGTGGATTATGTAGGGGACTATTATATAGGGGCTATTCAGGGGATACTCGGAATTTAAATTATGGCTCACATGAACAACTCACACCACAGATTGTCTGTGACAGCCACGGTAGGCAGAGCCATTGCTTCTTCATTGATTCTTCTTGTAGTATATGACTACATTCAGCGCAGCTCTTTACCTCTCTTGCCCAGTTTTGGAGGCCCCGTTTTTGAAGTCTTACGAAGTCGGTAAAATGGCTGAAAAATGCTGAAGTCCACTTTCTAAAAGCAGCCTTACAGAAAACGTAAGGTCTAAATTCCCAGCGTGGGCCTTGCATTTTGCATTTTGGTGAGCGGCCTATCGTTTTCCAAGCTTTTGTGGTGGGCCGTCTTTCTATCTCTGTTAGTGCCAGTTTGGTACTGGAACGGCCGTCTCCGGCAACCGGATGGAGTTTCGTTCTCTGGTAGCACAACTTCAATGCCGAAACGGGGCAACCGGATGCATTTTCGTTCTCTGGCAATACAGCTTTAATACTGGAACGCCGTCTCCGGCAACCGGATTGATTTTCGTTGTCTGGTAGTACAACTTTAATACTGCAACGGCCACCTCCGGCAACCGGATGGACTTTCGTTCTCTAGTAGTAGCACTGGAAGGCCCGCCTCCGGCAACCGGATGGATTTTCATTCTCTGGTAGTACAACTTTAGTACTGGAACGGCCGTCTCCGGCAACATCGGCAACCAGATGGATTTTCGGTCTCTGGTAGTACAACTTTAGTACTGGAACGG
The DNA here is from genome assembly GCA_905231905.1 of Symbiodinium pilosum. Classification (NCBI taxonomy): domain Eukaryota; class Dinophyceae; order Suessiales; family Symbiodiniaceae; genus Symbiodinium; species Symbiodinium pilosum. The sequence continues at coordinate 280,850 of CAJNIZ010020001.1, read as the reverse complement.
CCGTCTCCGGCAACTGGAGGGCCATCCTCCTTTCAGGGGCACATGAGTATCCTTGCGCCGCTGTTCAGTTGCTGCCCTCGGTTTGCTGGTCTCAGATTGAGTGCTGTCTGCACAGGCTTACGCTTCAGCTCTGTCGACGTGCGCAGCGCCTACAAATCAGCAAGCCGTTGGATTTGCTGAAGGTGTGTGGCGGTGCTTTTGGATTTTGCTACCAATGCTGCTTCTAGACTGCTGCTTTGCCGGCATGCATTCTTGCCATAGCTACATAGACATGTCCACATCTTGTCACCACAAGGGTTCCTACAGTACTGCTGCCGCTACCTTCCGACGTTGATTGGCTTTGCGTCTCTTACTATTACTCTTCTTACTCACTCTGCAATGACTCCACCAATCATTCTCTGCCATCTGGTATTTAGCAAGTGCTCTTGGCTTGCAGGAAAGGATTTCGAACTCAAATTTCCGTGAAGCTGAAAATCTAAAAATCAAAACACTAGGAGCTCGGAGCCCTGCATCGACGCCACACATGGTGCACTCTTTCAAAGTTGCTACAGGCTCGCAATCCTGACCTACCTGAAATTGTGATTCTTATCAAAAACTCCGATCCATTTTTGCCCAGCTCGGCTCCATGAACTACCACGAAAGCGGTCAAGCATTAAACTATGGCTGCAGCCTCTGGCGCAGGCTAGCACCTAGTTTCCAAATAAAGCGCTCACCTTTCGGTGCGCCAGCTACAGGCTGCACAGCGTGTGCCTTGATGACAATGGAAGCCGAAAAGATCCACGATAGGCCTGGAGAAATACCCAAGCCTCCGGGGATGAAGCGCAGGAGGCATAGCGCAACCTCGGCACACATTCAGCTTTCTGAAATTCTATGCGTAGTAGACATTGCAGGAGTTCATTCATAATGCATGACAGTCGTCGTCTGCAAGGCTATCTCTTTTCACGCGTGTTTCATGCGAGACCGAGGCGAGAACCGCAAACGTAGTGAAGAGCCCCCGGAACTCACGCGGCTCCAGATCTAAGTCCGCCTGAAAGGGTTTGTAGGGCATGGGTTTATGGGCTAGATTTCTGAGCGTATATATGAGTCCAGAGTCTTGGGCTTGGGGCTCAAGTATTGAGTGTTTTTTGAATGCGCGCTTCTTTTAGGCCACTTGCAGGGCATGGGGCTGGGTCCTACACGTTTTTAGGGCTCAGGGTGCTGCTGGGTTCGGGCTGGGTGGGGCATCAACGAGGCTGGCTAGATGCGGCCCGCCTCGGTCATGGCCAGCTACAGAAAAAACTATGGGAAGCGCGCAACAAACTCTACGCTGGCGGCGTGTGCTTCATGTCCTTGTGGCGCATCTTTTGTTACTTGTAAGGACTAACTGCTCGTGTCATGCTTGAACAAACGGGTGGCTTCTCCCGTGAATTTGTGAGCTTTGCACGGCACGGGCCACATCAAAATCCGCTGCAACGACAAGGTATTCACAACATGCAAGTCATCCCCAACCTTCAGGAACAATTGAACGTGACCCCCTCCCCTTCACAGCGTCGAATATGACACCTGTAGTACTGGCGGCTTCCGCTAGACCCGAAACATCTTGGCATCAAGAAGCATAACTCAAGAGACCGAAGGGCATGCTGCCTTGATGATGGAGATACGCAAGCGCCACTGGAGGCAGGTGTTGCGCAGCACAATTTATGAGAATGTATGTGTATTGAGGTCGCAGTTCTTCTCTGCAACACATTAATCGAACACCCAGACGAGGCAACCCTAACCCCATGACATGAGAAAATGGACATGGTAGAGTCTACAACTTTGTGGATAAATTCAATGTTCTATATATGCCTGCAAGTGACACGCAGTGCTACAATTACAGGAAGAAGGCTTCGGCAAAAGATTGGAACCAAAGGCATGTCGCTAACTTAATGAGGGAAACACTAGTTTAAGGGTAGCACTGCAGGCACAAGCAAGTGAGCACTGCCATGAGTGATGTATCACGATGATCCGCGATGGAAAATTTAATTACACTCCTTCCATGACGTAAGAACAATCCCACTGGAACCATGCATCAGAAAATTTGCAAGGTGCAAAGCACGAAGCGCTTTGAAACCAATGACTGTGGCACAGGCTTCATTTGCACTGATTGAAGAAACGAAAGCCCACTGCTTGGACGCTGACGTTCGCGTACGGCGCAGCATGTGTGGCCTAAGACATGACCGACTTTTCAAAGGCGTGGGTGAGCATGAGGTAGCTTTCTACCTTGTGGTGGAGAATCCCACGTTTGCTCAACTACGGTTCTCTCAATACGCAAGCGTCTGTGCTTCAAGTCTAATATTCGACGTGCTCTTTGCTATCCTGATCGTCCCTTTTTCGGCAGCCGCTCAGCTAAGTCCAGTGGGCCTGATCCGTCTACGCACGTTCCTGCCAGACCGCTTGTTGCTTCCGATTCTTGGCCATCCTGAGCAGAACGCCCACCTTGCCCCCTTCAAGGGGACATTACCCTAAAGCCCATGTCCCAAAGCCCAAAGTGCCCATCCCATCCCAAAACCAAAACGCGTATTATAAGAAAGATAACCAGTAAACCTAAAGCCCCAAACCACCAAACTTTGAGCCCAAAAGCCCTAAACCCGGCAAAATCCTCAAACTTAAGCCCCGACCAAGTGTCTGTCATTCCATAACACCCCGGCCTCAAGCTTGCGCTTTGACTTCTCCTGCCTTGGTCTTTAGGCTGTATAGCGTCCTGCCCAACTACACAAAAAAAGTTGCACCATGAATTCTTCTGCTTGCCTGCTACCCCCTTGTAAACGTCGAGCACGGGATAGCCAAGCCTAACTCCTAAACACCAAGCCTCAAACCCATAGCCCCAAACCCTAATATAGACCCTGTAAGCCCTGCGCCTCAGGCAAGCCACACGAAGCACACGAAGACTGCATAGGGACTATCATGCCCAAAGTTGTGGCAAGAGGTTTACTGCTATCATCATCACCAAAAACACATGAGGATTCTCTCAAGCAAGAGTAAGCTAAGCATGCTCGGGTCCTAGAAGGAATATGACGGCTCGGCGAGAACTCTCTATGAAATTCTATGCTGACATGTTTCAGGAAACGTCATAGGAGAACGTGTGGAAACAGAATATTGTTCCCTGATCTGCCCTAAGCCCCACACACGAAGGTGCGTAAATCCATGACCCTATGATCCGCCAACAAATCATCAGTTCTCCTGACCGCCCCCCTATGCCGGTTCTGCAACGAAACCCCTGCGAAGGTGTTAGCGGCTATCCCCAGTTGAACTGTTGCCGTCATAGCTCATAATAAGAAGAGGACAAGCATAGGGCTGCAAGAAGGAACTGACGTAAGAGGATGTGACTCTCGCAGCGCAGCAAGATGTCATCCATACCCATCGATTCGGAAGCCGGCAAATTGGCAACCTTCCCCGATGTCTGATTCGGGTATTCGTACTTGCGATGTGTCTGGAAATGACTTTTCATGACTACTGTTACCTTCTCAAGTCCGGGAAGAATGACACGGATCCACGGGTCAGAAGGTCAACAACCAGCGCATGGGCCTTCACAACCAACACTGCTGCAGTAGGTTGCACAGCGGGAGGTCAGAACGCAGGGTTCCCAAAGTTCCTAGCCTAGAGGGTCCCCCAGAATTCATGTAGCTTGTGCATCTTTAATTGCACGGCCATTTCGGGGGGCTGGCAGGCTGGCCCGAGATTAACGACTGTTGTCGATTGTTTGGGGCCGGGGACCCCCGTGCACAAAGGAGGGCTCAACATCAGAAGAATCGCAGTTGCGTGTGACACGCGAAGAGGAACGCTAGGATCATTTTTCAAAGGCCGTTCAACTTTTGATCAGAAGCCAAATGCTCAGGCCAGCTTACTCTACCCCTGCGATGTATGGGTACGATGTCCGACAAGATCCGAAAAGCACAGGGCTGGGTGAGCCTGGGGACGGTCAGCGCAAAAGTCGCTGGCCTGCCGCTGCAGCCTGGCGTCTGAACGCGACCGGCTTTCCCTCGCGCGTTCTCACTGTTTATGGATGTTTGCAAGCTTGCTTTTCTGTTCGGTGCCTGCCACGCAACAACCCCGCGCTTCGAAGAGTGTCCCCACCCAACCCACTCAGTCTTGGAGTAGAAACGTCACCCCAACATGGCCCCCAACACTTCCTAAACCCCGCCAGTTTACCTGCCTCTTTGAAAGTCCCGGCGCAGCCGCCTCCGCCTTGGAGCTGCGCTTACAGCTCCAACTTCCAAACCTGTAAAAACCATATAACCCCAAGATACTATAGTAGCTTCCATTTTCTTTTCCATCATTTCTGCAGAGCCCCAGCCCTAAACCCTAAATTCTATATTTTAGTAGTTTCGATTTTGTTTTACACTATCCCCACAAAACCCCAGTATACTCTAAGCACTAAACCCGAAATCCTATGTTATAGTAGTTTCCATTTTTGGCTCTATTGGGGCTCTGTTGGGGTTCTATTGGGGTTACATGTGGATAATGGAAAAGAAAATGGAAATTACCACAATATTCTGTGATATTATTACGTCAAGTGGTTGGAGATCGCTCTAAGCCACTGTGCAGTTTGGGGGCCCTGGTGTTGTATTTTACTGCTGCTCAAGACAAACCCGGTGCGCTTACCAAGTAAGAGCCTGGCCCAAGGTGTCTTCATTGAGCAACTCAGGCCCGGACCTCTGCCTTCAATCGCAAACACAACTAACGCTGCTTGCAAGTCTGGAAATGAATCTGCAAGCTGTTGCGTAAAGCACCAGCAACTCAAACAACAGAACTCGAACTCAGCAAGGTCAGCTTCCACCCGCCGCTGACATTGTTGGATCCTGCAGTGGCCGCGTGGCTCTTCTTTAAAATTCAAGGTTTTGTGGTTTGTGGGCTTTCAAACTTCTGGCTTTCAGTATGCTTGCGGTGCTGAGGTATGTTTCGATGTTAATGTTGCCTTCACATGAAGGACTAGCCCCACATATCTGAAATCCCGCCGCCGGAACACAGCTATAACAAGCCACAGCGGCAGTATTCCCGGAGAATTCTTTCGAGGCAATGACTGTAAGTGAACTTTCGTTGGCTCCAAATAAATTTTCAAACCTACAATGGAGCTACATGTTTGGCGCCATCTTCCGGGGCTCCCCCAGAATGGAGATAAATCAATGGACGTGTGGGGTCTGCTCTAGTGCGATGCCAACATGACTTTCAGCAGCCAGGGAGGCTACTGATGCTCTCACCTTGGATGCGATGTAAGCTGAAGGAGTGGATCCCGCACTCGCTTTGCTGGGATCAAAAGGCCAATTTCTGCGAAAGGCAGGCAATTTGAATCAAACAAGTCTCATGGCCATTTCCCTGCCATACCTTTCTCATTAGATTCACCTGCGACTGATCGTAGTTACACGTGGGGGGATAAACATCAACAAAATACTGCAGCTGTCTGACGTTGTGATACACACCCCAGCTTATGTGGAAGAAAACTTGCACCCCTGGGACTGCCGCAGCCACTAGTCATCGTGGCGGTCGCGGCACTTGCTGGCCTGCACGCGCAAAAGTACACGTAAAACTGAAAGTTTGTAGCAATACATATGGAAGCGACAGCAACAGGACGCTCATAGCTACAGACACCCCGCTGTCTGGACCCTAAACAAGCCAAATGAATAAAGCAAAGCACGAATGACTCTCCCAGGTCGGAGGGCATCCCGGGTTTAAGCAAGTTCCGCATCACAACACACAAAGCCCCTAAAAAAACTTAACAACGTGCCATCTGAGTCTGAGCCTTGCAGGGCGCCTCAAACATTCTCGTGATGTGGTAGTGGGCCGGTCCTTGCAGGCCAGCAGCTGATGCGTCAGCCAACTTCTTCACCTAAAAACAACATCTTTCCTTCTTGTTGTATGAATATTCTACTGCGAACGTCTAGCATTAGGTCGACAGAGAGGCCGATCATGAAGGGAGAGGAGGGTTATCAGCATCAACATCATGTTCCCAAGCTTTACATCCTTGCCTATCACCAGCAGGGATCCTGGAGACAAAGAAGCCGTGGAGGCCAATCGTGGGGAAGAACATCCGAATTCGACCTGAGTACACGTGAGTAGACGTGACATGGCATAAAGGCCGCTGTTTTATCCTGATAAATATGTCAACAGCAGGGTCCGCTTGAAAGAATAACAACAAATGTTTTCCAAGACCAACCTAGATCCAGGTCATGCAAAGTAGCAGCTGTTTCGCAAAAAAACATAGGCACAGGCAGCATTCTAGTGCCCAGAAAGTGACGAAATCCTGCCTCCGACCCAACTAGACATACAAGAGCACCCCGCTGCTAGAGAGGATTTGAGTTCTCTGGTGATACAACTTTAGTACTGGAACGGCTGCCTCTGGCAACCAGATGGATTTTCATTGTCTGGCGGTACAACTTTAATGCTGGAACGTCAGCCGCCGGCAACAGGATGGATTTTCGTTCCCTGGTGGTACAATTTCAATACTGGCACGGCCATCTCCGGCAATTGGATGGATTTTTGTTCTCTGGTAGTACAACTTTAGTATCAGAATGTGCTTTTTGAAATTTTGACCTATGGCTTTTTGGTGAGTGCCCTATCGTTTTCCAACCCAAAATGTTGTTTCCAAATCTTTGTGTCGTGCCGGTCCCCCTATTACCCTCGACCTGGATAAAAAAGACCGCGCTTCATATCATGTACAGCATAGTCCCTTGTCCTGCACGGCATGCGCCGAACCGGCCAGGGCAGCGTAATGGAGCGGACGTTCCAGCATTGCCTCAGCTACCAAACTCTTATGGAAACCCATGTAGACCGCTTGTGAGGGCAAACTTCACAGTCCTTGCTTATGGGGCTCCCTTGGACTTCCACCTTAGTGCGGGGGCGGGCAACTTGTTCAAGCAAGTCCTATTGGACTTCGTTTCTGGGAAGCGAAACTACCTCTTGTGTGTGTGTGTGCGCTTTCCTTCAATTCCTCCTCAAGCGTTGAGAGGTTGAAGAGTTTTTTAGGTCGGGTTACGTCTCCTGATGCCTTCTGGATGACATCAGCTCACGGATGCCGTAAACTTCCAACGGGCTGAACAGATGTAAGTCTTGAAGCCCTGCATCTTTAGAAAGTAACGATGCCTGGAGCTTGTTGCTCTAGAATAACGAGGTGGAAATGGCCAAAATCATCGGGATGATGTAAATAGAATGGCATATGCATTGCAAGAATGACAAAGACGGGATGGGATACATGCAAAAATGAGCAAAGACGAGCATGGACTTGTATTTACCCATGCACGCCTTTCCAAAGCGTGTTCCTTTTGGCCGTCCTTTTCGGCACTGACGTGCCCTGATGCTGCGCCTCTGGAGCCACACTCCGCTCTTCGTGTAGTCTTCATAGACCTATAACAAAAATGATATCTTTAAGAATTCCTTCGGAATATACTGTAATAATAATAATAATCAAGAATAGTTCCTAAGGAGCCTACAGTTTCTATATGCAGATGCCGCCCTCAATTTCCTGGAGATCGTGTCAACAATTGCGCCATGGTCTGGCTGCAATGCCTGTCCTTCAAAGCTTATAGTCCCCCTTAAGTAGATAGAATGTGGCTTTGGGTATACTGAAATAAGATCCCCATATACCCCATATTCTATCTACTTAAGGGGGACTGTATCTTAAGAAGGCCCCACCCCAGGGTGGGGATATGCCAAAACCTCCCGCGCCCAGGTCCAAAAAGCTGGAGATCAAATCCAAGCCTAGCAAAAACGAACAAAATAGCAATCCCATTTCCATTATCCCAATATTACCCCAAGATACTATAGTAGTCTCCATTTCCTTTTCCATTATCCCCAAATTACTCTTAGGGAGCATCTCAAGGTCATAGGGCGAGAGAACTTCACATTGATCCTTTTGACCCAGCCTACAGAAGGCATTCAAGTTGCATCCTCCGAGTTGGGATCAGCCTGGACCGGCGCTGTGATTCTTAGCCAGCTACATGAAAAAGCTGGGAGTTCTGAGAATCATTGGTCTCTATTTGGGTCAGTACTGCAATTGCTAAGTCAGCTGTCGTTTCCTGATGCTGAGCGACCTTACAGGTATTCTCGGGGCCTTTTGCGGGTAGCATAGAGTTCCATTGATCATGACACAGTATTGATATGCTGCCGGTGGCCAATGACGGCTTTCCATTGCAAGCATAGAAGTTCAGAGGGTTTGGCGCAGACAAGGCAGGAGAGGCTTCAAGCGGAATGGACCTTGCACATGATATGTTGGGGTCCTTGTGTAGGGAACTCTCAAATTTGGGAGCCCACCTTCTTTTGAAGCATGAGCAGGATCACAATTGTTGGGTCATTGTTTTGATTGATATTGCCATGATCTCAAAATCAATCCAACACCTAAGGGCGTCAATGTCTGACCCACTGTATTCATTTGCGTGGAGACATTAGCCTACAAATGCAAGACCCCAGGTTCAGTAATGCTTGTCTCTCCCTCTCGACGAGACGTCGGCCAGCGCTCGGAGCAGAACACGACTGGTCTCAAGCATGCGAAGCTAACCCTATCTGAGCCATAGTCTAAATTCCTAGTATCCCCTATATAACTCCCTTTTACGGAGTTTAGAATCCAACACTATCTCAATGTTCATAGGAGACACCTACAGGGATTCCTTGACACCGGCTATAGGCCGTCAAGAACGCGTGATGGGACTGCCAGTTCAACTTTAAAACGTGCTTCAGGATGGTTGTATAGCAGAATACCATCTAGGCAGCTAAAGGTCTCTACCTGGCTTCGAGAAAATCCTTAACAGTAGGGGTCGATTTCCTAGACTTGTTAAACATTCCTGTACTGTTCAACATTGAATGCGAGGCAACACAAGAAACAATCCAGCCTCCGCACTTGGCAGAAAAGCCTAAGGACCATAGTTTTGAGAACTCCTGCCCGCTGCAATCTCAAAATAACCAACGTGTGGCCGATAATTTCCAAACCCTCTAAACCCTAAACTCGTTCTTGTAAAAACTCCTGCGTAATGTCGAGATCTACCTTCCCAAAGAGACACCTCAACTAATCTGAAACACGTGGTTCGCAGCCTTCAGATCAAGGCAAGTGCGGAGCGCTTCCACATCTCCGGAGGCCTTTGGCAGTTTGGGGGTCGGATTTATGATTTGGGGCTATGGTTCAGGATTTCCCGATTAATGGCTGTCGAAACTGAGACCATGTCACGCGGAATGGTTTTTTGCGTAGATAGTGCGTGAATTGTTGAATGGTCTCCCCGAATCTTGTGTTCCAAGTTTGGGGTCTTTGGGAAAATCTGAAGCCCAACGAGAAACCCTTAGAGTGATGCAATCGCAAACGGTCCACACTGCAGACGCCAGACTTTCCAGGCAGCTGACACGTGTTGGAATATTGCTACACAACGGTTGAAAAGGACTGAGATTCGACTCCAGGATGAGATTGGGAAAGGGAGTCTGTAAGGCTTCGAGCAGACATCCGACCCGGCCGCTGCGCCTTCACACCTGGATTCCTTTGAATTTCAAGGACCCACAAGTCAACATGAACATCTAGAACATGAGTCTTCAGCATATTGAGCTCCATGCTTGCCCTCTTGCAGCTAGACTGCAACAAATCTGTGCTCTGGGGCACGGACCGCAGCCAGGTGCACGGGCATCTCACCCAGCGCGCCTGGGCAAAGCCCCCAAAAAAAACTTTGAAGCTTTGGGTCTTGGGTCTACGGCCCAAGAACCAGTCCCGAAGTGCTGAACTATGTTGGTTTCTTGTGGAATTGGATCAAAGACGATTACGCCAGAGTGAAACATTGTGTACACTTTGAGAATGTACGCCAAAGCAGCAGAGCAAAGGTGTCAGGAGTGCCACTTCTAGCCCGGTAAAGAGGATCGAATGAGCCGAGGGGCCAAAAATTGCTAAGCGAATTGCGACCACTAATTACAAGTAGAGGTTTTGCAATCTGCGGATCAGCGCTTACAGCTTTTGAGCTCATAGAAAGGGGGGCTACAGTAAGAGTTCTCAACCTGGTCAGTCGCAGAATCAACTATCGCCGAGGTGCCCCGGTTGCTCTTGCTGTTCATCAGCATGCCTGGGACTCAGGACGGCAAAAAGGGATGTCGCATCAGCTTCCTCCTTCTGTGGGGCCTCGAGTCTCTCCAGTTTCTCTGGCTCCAGCAATCACCCTATTTTGGCACACTTCGTATTGGACAATACATGGCCCACACTCAACTGCTGTAGAGGCAGTTTCCATCCTAGCTCCCCTGACTGAGCGCTGATTGCTGCAAATGGTTGTAGATGCTATGATATGAAGCTTATGACCTTTGCGAAATGGAAAACCCAAGCTGAGCTCTGCAGAACGAAACGAACGCTGTAAAGCCTCCTGTGCCTATGATGACATCTAGGGCTTCGAAACTTTCAAGTGAATCATGGAACACATGCTTCGCATCATGGCCTTGCCCGGTCACTCTGTCAGGTTTTGGAGCTAACCAGGACTTTTTTTCTGACGGCGTGCTCTCCCCAGCACTTCATCCATGATGAGCTAAAGGTAATTTGACTGCAGCAACCTCGTTCTAGCGAAAAACAAAAGATACCAAAAGCATCAGTTCCAGTTCGCCACCAGGAGCTACAATAGTGGCGACTTGAATTTCGAGTTGGGGAGGCAGAGGAAGATCGCTTTCCATTCGTTCATGAAGTATTTCTTATGCATGCCATCGCCCACGATCCCTGCACCCTCAGTATGCCTGCAAGGCAGGCCCCAAGAGGACCCAGGATAGGCCCTGGTTACTGAAGGGGTTGTGACACCGAAAGAGCTAAGTACATAACCCCTATAACCCCTGTATAATCCAGTTTCCATCTCATTTGTTCATGTGGCTTCCTATTAGGTTCTCCGTTGTTCCACTGCGACTAGACTTGTTCAGGCCCTGCCCAGTAAGCGCTTGTAACCCCTTCCTGACCTGTCACCCTGTATGACCCTATATAACTCCCACATGACATCAAATAATCCCTGTGTCAGGGAAGTGGCCCAGCCTGGGGTCTCGCAGAACTTCCGAAGGAAAGCAAAGTCCCGGTCAAACACCGCCTGTGGCAACGCGCAAAAAACCCTACTGCAGACCCTGAACCGAATAGGTTTATAGGGCCGGATTCCAGGGCCCTAGGGCTTCGTAAGTCTGTCCCCAACACCTGTGTTGCGGTATCACACGCCTTGAACCCTAAATACTAACCACGCTCATACCCTGCACCTTTACAGCTCTCAAACCCTCAACGTCCACAGTCTGTGCAGTAAACACACGCTAAAAGTTTGGAACTGCAAGATCATGAAACAGAAAAGGTCGAGGGGCTCCCCGGAGCAACGGACCCGCTGCGAAGCGACGAAGGCACTCCTCGAAGAAGGAGAAGGCCTGCATGTGTCTTTTGGGGTTGACATGGCATTCAACATCATCATATACAAAGGTGTTTGTGCAAGGAGCTTTAAGGTTTTATAAGCGTCTAGACGACGTCTTAGCATGCGGACTTTCTTGTCTCTCCAAGAACTCACGGGCATCCAGGACTGCAAAGTTAGAGCAAAGTCTGGGGCTGCAATATACTCTGCTCACAACTCATCGGCTTCTGGTTTTTGAAGAAGATGAAATCCTGCATTGACGCATGCTAGTTTAGGGCCCCTCTACGCATTGGGCATCACCTTTGGGGTGTGCTCTGTACACGTAGCAGGTGGTTAGACCGGTGGTTTTTGGTGCGCGGGCCAACTCGGTCAGTATTGCTAGTATCTCTGGCACACGAGCTAGAATCATCATTGCAAAGCAAAGCTGGCTGTTGAGTAGTGTTGAGAGCCCGTTATAGTGCTGAAATGATGATTAAAGACCTGTTGGCACAGCGGTGTGATACTCTGAATCGCGTTTACTTGGCCCAAGCACGTGAAGCCAAACCACGTGGGGCCGTGTACTCCTTCAGTATCTTCCTAGATCCTACAATTACCTTCTATAAGGCCTAAGTACCCACAAATCAACAAATTGAAGGATAGCTTTCATGATAAAAACAAGGTATTCTTCTTGTTGCACGGGCGCTACTACGGTTTTTGCTTACGTTGTGTATCCCATCATTATCCTGACGCATTTGACGGCTTGAATTAGGAAGGGGGTTATGAAACAATCCCAGATGGCACATGCCGCAAATTCGAAATTCATTGTCGACTCTCAACACCAAAGCGCTTTATAAGCCCAAGCGGCGCATGTAGTTCTATGGTAAACACTTTGGCTCCAAAGGGGTTTCCATACAATTACCATGGCACATATATTACCTACATGGGCCCTGTCGGCCAAGTCCTCGGGTCTTAGGTTGTAGCGAGGACATCCCCGAAGCCTCATCTCGGCCGGCATGGCGGAAGGTGTCCGCAATGTGATTCCTCCGGCAATACTGAGCAAGAATGGTTGGTTTGCTAGTTTGCTTTTTCCTCTTTTCTAGTAGGCACGGATGCTGAGGAAGATGGAATTTTGCTCAGTCTGGATCGCGCTAGCTCCACGCAAGGCACCATGCTGTGGATTTGCAAGAGTTTGCACAGCTGCTGGCCAACATGAACGGATCTCGACGGTTTGTAGTACACAGCAAGTGCTCCGAACGAAGAACCATAAAAATCAAGTGGCCCTCCTGAAGGCTTTGAGACATTGACCCTCCTGTTTGGATTTCAAAGCTCCATGAATTGTAGTACACAGGAAGCGTACCGAAAGAAGACCGCGAAAAACCAAGCGACTTCCTTCTGCAGCCTTCGAAGCATTGACCCTCCTGGTTGGATTGGGGATGGTACCTCAATATCGCCTTGGCCCTCCGACACATTGTTCTCTACGAATGAAAGCGTCCAATCGAACTTCCACTCCACTACGCTAAGGAGTAGCGTCTCCGCCTCTGCTGCGGCAGCACATTCCCAATAGTGTTAATGTTTGGCCCGAACCTGAATATCTGCTTGCCCTTGGTCCTTAAACTAGACAGATCCAGAAGCGAATTCTAGAATCCTCAAAGGGGCCGGGGTAGACACACACCAGCACACTAGCTATCGAAAACAGAGTGCCCCGTTTTGGCAGCTTCTAGATCTTAATCCTCACTGTCTACATGCATCAAGTGTGTAGATAGATAGATAGATAGATAGATAGATAGGTAGATAGATAGATTAGATTAGATAGATAGATAGATACACCACACACAAACTCACACCGCCATTCCATCCTGCGTCTTTTGGTGTGTATAATATGTATGTATTTATAATATACACATGTATGCTGTATATGTATACACTGCAACAACTCCTATCATTAGGTCGCAACCTCTCGGGGCCTGAGCCCAAAAAGAAAGGGGCCTGGCCTGACGGCCTCCATGTTGTCTTCCGAGCACGACCCGAGCTGAACCGAGTCGACCCTGTTTTGTTTGGGGGTTTATAGGGCTTCAGGGATTTAGAGTTTTGGGATCTAGGGTTTAGAAATTTAGGGTTTAGCGATTTAGGGTTTAGGGATTTAGGGTTTAGGGACTGAGGTTTAAGGTGTCGAGCGATTACAAGGCTTCTGGGCCTTTAGGATCTACGTGCGAGGTGGGGCGTAAGTCAATGTGGGACAGGATGGGGGACCTTTGGACAGCCTAGGCCTGGGGTTATACTGGAAATCTGAAAGGACCGGAACCGGCTTTTCTTTCAAGTTCCTGCAAAGTCCTGCGTGGGGTGGAAGAAAGGCTGAGGGCACCAGCAGTTCAGCCCTCTTAGTCTTCATTGGACTGAAGCCAGGGCAACGCCAAATACCCCGGCTATTTAGGAAAAGGTACCTGAAGCATCAACACTCGAGAATCAGAACCCGATGTTGTGCTTCTTAGGAATTGCTTCGTTATCTCAGCCCGGATACTCTGCTCCGGCACCCTTGACCGCTACCTTACCTGAGCCGTCCCCTCGCCCGTAAGCAGTGAAGTTGGTTCTTGATCTCTGCCAGAAAACTTTGCTCAACCACATCGCACTCTGGCCTCAGCTTCAGCATAGCGCGGAGTTCATGCTTGCCTCGGCATTGGCCCCTGTTTAAGCAGGATGCGTGCAGACAGGGGTTGAGCCCTGCCTTCGCAGTGCAGACTAGTCAAGGGATAACTCAGAGGTAGCTAGCGAAGAAGTCTTGCGTGCTCCATTCTTGATTTGAAGCTCCAGCGGGGGATTGGAGATCTGGCTGTTCCTCTGTGCTCATTCAGCATGCTTGTGAAGTACATCCTTCAGCAAATCTCGCAGTTTGATTGGGTCGATCCTGGTTGATGGTGTTCCTAGCAACGCCGGTAGGCAAAAGTCCAGAATTGTCGGCTTGCTGCAGCCATCCCTTGCAATCGAAGGCCTCCAACCCCTCTGTTAGCCCGAAACAGCACCCCTCTGTGCCCTGGCTAGGTTGGAAATCTCTCTTGGCGATGTTTATTAAAGAGGCTTTGAGTGCACTGTGACTCATCTGCCTCGAGAATAAGATGTTCAACAGGCGAGACCTGTGCTCCCCACCATGTCGAAACTTCGACGAAGTCGAAAGCAACGCCAAAGCAAAACATCGTTTCTGTACTTAGGCTTTTGACAGCCCCATTTACTGCTCAACGGATCCCTGAGAAACTTTTTGGCAGCCTCATGTCAGAATAATTCCACGACATGTGAGGTTTGAAGGTGGGAACCTCATCAAGCGCTAAAAGTCCGTGGTGAGGAACTTGCTCTACTGAGGTCTGAGGATGTGTCTGACATCTGGCTTGTGGGGAACATCTGTTGCTGTAATACTGTGGCGGCCCAGGGATCGGAGTTTAGATAAGGCTGAACCAGCAGCCGGCCCTGACAAGAAACCAGGAATCTGCACCAGCCACACTTAGCCAAACTGCTGTACTCGCCGTACTCCCATCCGCCATCTTTGAGCGGCCTTGCGAATGCTGACAAAGTAGATGTAAAGCGTTCTTTGGCGCATGTAAGGCTTTATAGTGCCTATCCGACCCTCGGATTCATCGGACAGCTTCCAAGGATGGCAACAACATAGAAAGCTTTTCCAATCCTCCCTGTTCGGCATAACTCCTGAACTCCTCCACAACTCAGCCGTCATGCAGGCCGGCAAAAAGGCGTCAAGCAACAGACCTAAAGTTGTTGAAGCCGCGGGCTTCAACTTAGGAATGACAACATCATTGGAAACATGGATGTGCAAGGCTCATCAACCGGATGCTGCGCGGATGTGCAAAACCTGCCTGAACTCCTTTGCAAATGTCGCCCTTTAGCCCACAAACCACGTTTCAATCTGCTCTGCGCCTGGTGCATGCAAGGACGCCGTTGCAGCCGCCCAAGTCCACGAATTTATCGGTAACCAGAAAGGTGGCCAAATCCAGCCTGGACCAGGTCGGTGTACGCGAGTAGGATAAAACTAAGGGCCCTAGTATGGGCCCTCAACGCTGGGATCCTTATGTATACTTAGCACACATGAAGAAATATTTGCATGCATATGTACACTCCATACATTCGTTTGAGGGCGCAAGAACAATCTAAAAAGGCCTATGGGAGGCGCCCATACTCCCAACCTTAGGACAACAAATTCGGTGCGCTTAGGGGCTCCACGAATACTGCGGAGCACACAGAGATTATGGTGATCCTGGTCAAGGATGGTGTGGGGATCATCTTGAGAAGCGCCCCGGTATCCCTTACTATTCATACGAGCTATAGTCTAAACTATGTAACGCCCTTTAAGGAGTTTAGACTACAGCTCATATCTATGCATTATAAGGCTTGGTTTGGCTTGAGTGCTGTTCTGCGTAACGGCTTGCGGAAAGGCATGAGCTTACAATAATTATTTAACTGCCTAAAAAATGGGAGAGAGTTGTAGGATTTGGGCGAATGGTCAGGGGTAATCTCAAATAGGAGGTTTAGCCCTGCTGGTACTTCAACTACCCCTTTCACTTTCCGATTCTCGGGACACAAACCCTCCATGCATGGACCTAGCTCGGCAACTCAACTGCTTCGCGTGCTTCCAATCCAGCCGTTTATGATTGCTGCAAAACTGGAGGACCTGGGAAACGCAAAGTTGCAATCTGCAACTACGCAAAGGACCGTTACTTAAGAAGTCCCCGTACAAGCTTTAGAAGGAGGGCTCGTTTGAGCCTGACCTCAATAAGTTTCAGGGCGCAGTGCAGGCAAGTCCTATACACAAGTACTGGCCTTGACCTCCTCAAACTTGACTACCTGAAGCCCCTACAACGCACAGGCTTAAAAACGTAGTTCCGCCATGATATATACCAGTTGCAGGACATTGGTGAGGTGGCTAGGCCCCCGGCAACACCCAAGCGCGGTTGCAGCCATGCACAATGAGAATCCCTTGGCTCTCCTGCTTTGGGGCCCAGTGCCTACTGCTAGTATATTGGGGTTAGATGGGGGTAATATTGGGTTGATATGGCATATTAACCCAACATTACCCCCATATAACCCCAATATACTATAGTAGTAGACACTGAAAGGGGATAGTGGAAAAAACATGGAAACATGTTGGGTAAGAGCTTCATTACGGGCTCTGTGGTTTAGGGTTGGGGCTGGGCTGAGTGCTTGACGTTTTGTCCCCTCACGCAGGATCTCAGGAAAGGATCGATCATGGCGATGCTCAGACCCAGTTTCATCCCATAAAAACCCTGGTAGTTCCAAATTGTTGCTCCATTTTGGGGACCTCTATACACTCCCGCGAATAATCAGGTACTCTACATGTTGAGTCACAGAAAAGGAACCCAACTTTTGACAACAAGTCGTTGCTTTGTCCTGCTTGTGGCCATGCTCTATGTGAGGACTTGCAGTGGCAGAATCTCAGAATGCTGAAGCCGACAAGCCTTAACCGCTGACATCAGAACAAATAGAAGTAGGACTTTCGGTTACGAAAGGCTGAAAAACACCGTCTTGAGCATGAACATGCACAAAAGGTTGTTGAACAATCCCTTGGCAGCCGCATACAATGAAGGCCCCCCTAACCCATGCAGCCCAAGACTGCGGGCTGGTTTATGTCAGTATTTGGGGCACATTATTCTCGTAGGATGGGAGGTGCGGTATGAGGGAAAGATTGCAATATCCAATCCACAACGATTCAGGATCAAAGCATTACATTCGCGTCCACGCCTCTGCCGCGGTCGCAAAGTTGGTGTCAGTCCTTGATCTACACTTTTTTTGGGGTTAAGAGTTTAGGGCGTTTAGGGACTAGGGTTTACGGACAAGCCCATAGAAACATGGAACAACGGCTTCCTTGTTGAATACAATCCTTCAAAGGGGGTAGGCACTTGAACTCTTGTACTTTGATCAGCCCAAGCCGTCGAATTTAAGCGATGGTGTCAGGACAAAGGCTTCGTTCTTCAGATCAAAACATTATTACGGAATGTGGACTGTCTGGTCAGACTACGCAGCTTCCAATCAGTATCCACTGGCATTGCCAAAGTTACTTTGGAGCAATCGAAGCTTTGCAGTTGAAAAATATTCCGCACTAATCCGGCTTGCTTACATGGGATTTGAACTGAAGCGCGCTTGCTTTGCAATACGCATGATGGATGGGAATCCGGGGGTGCCATTAACGGGAAAGATCCAAGGCCAAAGACGTGAAGGCCCAATTTCGTGTCGCCATCCCATGAGTCCTTTCCAAAATCCTGACTTTGCATGAAACTTGGGGCTACAATTAAGCGGGATCCCAGCGTCGTGGAGGTATATAGTATCCTAAAACCTCCTCACGGTGCGCAAGAAACGAATCCCACATCCCAACTCCTTCCCACAAAGCCCCGAAAGCCCAACCCTCCACACTGAACCTCAAACCCTTCAAAGCACGCTGTTGGCAGCTGCGCCGCGCCCCATGAATGCGCTGCTCGTCCTATCAGCAAGGCATGTAGGGTTCGGAGTTCTGGGTGAAGCATGCAGGTTCATGCCATAGAGTATGTAAAGCGGCTCCAAGACCCCCAACCAGGAAGAGCTGCAAACGGAATCTGAATATCATGACATGCACACACTGACAGTTCGAATTTTCGCTTCGGCCTTGAGGTGTACAGTATCTTTTGGGGCCAGCACTCTTGAAACTTCTGAAGGAATCATAATGAGACACTGTCGTCCTCCCGAAGGCATAGGAAGTCCAGGAACAGTGCTGTGCTGTCATCCTTGCCAGAGAGGCCACTAGTTTTGAAGCTACATCCAAGAAGGGCGACAACTTGTGTGAGAGGGGGAGGTCATGGGGGCGTAGTCATGTACGCGATGCAAGAACTCTGGGAACCCTGGGAATGTTCTGCGGAGGGCAGACGGATCCGGAAGGACAAACACGAAAAGAAAAAGCGAGCGGAAATGGCCCCATTATAGTAGTTTCCATTTTCTTTTCCATTATCCCCATATAACCCCCATATAATCCCTATATATCCCTTTAAAGAGACCTATAGTTTCCATTTTCTTTTCCATTATCCCTATAAGCCCCCAATACCGCAAGGTGAGCCTGATTTTGCCTTTGATGAATATATAAGGCTTAAGATGTATTTTGATGTATTTTGTTGTGTTTTGATGTAGCTGGCTAGACCTTCCGAAAGCTCAAACCCCAAAAGCCAGCCAGCGCAGGTGAAGCTGAGATGATAACCGTCAGAACTATCATTTTAGCGACAAGCCTTTGTCGAAGTGTCTCAAGACAGGGCCCTCCTCAAGCCCAGAATGATGGCATCCTGTTCCAGCCACCCCCGCTGTGAGAAACCAAACGTTCCAAGTCCCAGCAGCAAAAGCCCGCGCTTCTGCCTGCCACTCCACGCACTGCACCAGCTCCTCATACTGCGGAGCTTGCACGGGATGCCATAGGTTTGCCAATTGTTTTATTGGTACTTTTTAATTCTATGAGTACTGATTGCGTAAGTCATTTGCAAGGGGTGGGTAATTCCGCAGGGTCTGAGGGAATGATAATGGGTTGGGGTAGCTTGCAAACAGTACGAACATGAAAATGAAAGATTAGAGAGGGTTCTGTAGAAATCTTACTGCAGGTGTGTCATAGGTCGCGCGTATAACGGTGTTGGTGAACCTAATTCAGGTTTAGATCACAAAGGATTGAGGCGAAGCATGTGCGAATTGCATTTGGGTCCGCCAGCTCCTCAAATTTGCCGCTGGAGGCGTAGTTGACATAAACAACCTCAGCTCCCGGGCTTCCATGTTTGGAAACTACCGTTTAATTTGGGAACTACCGTTTAGTTGGTGGGCGGGTTTAATGGATAGTTAGAGGGAAAGAGAGAGAGAGAGAGAGACAGAGAGCCAGAGATAGATAGATAGATAGATAGATAGATTAGATAGATAGGTAGGTGGGTAAATAGACAGAGGATCCTCAAACAGCGTGGGATGGCTTATATACAGCGTCACAGAAAGCAGGCTAGAGTAAGCACATCTGAGTTGCTCGTTGGGATGGTGGCCCCTGCTGGGGTAGCGTTCATCCTGCATCCCTGCATGTACTAATAACAGCCTGAACGCTAGACTCTGCCCCAGACCTCCCAATCAATAGGCAGTCTTCAAACTCGCGCAACGGCAACTAACCAAAGCTAAAAACCACCAAGATGCAGTCCCTGGCGCAGAGAGCAGCACCCAAAACTCTAAATCCAAACCCAGACCACCCAAAAGCACAAACTCTCAAACCCCAACCTCTACAGAAATGCCAATTCCCCTACACCTTGAATGTAGTAGCGCCCAGCGGCAGGGGGTATGGGCTCTTCCACGAACTTCTCTAGGTAAGAGCAGCTCTGCCCTCAGCTGCTGCAATCTTTGAGCAGATGGGTGCTTAGGATCCCTTAGACATGCCCATTAGTATGGGGTTCGCAGTGGCTTTTACTGGAAATCGTGCTGGAAATGGAGAAATTGTGTTGATAAGCTCTGGTGCTGATAAGAATCAGTCAACCAGCGGTCCAAGCTCTTGATGTGGATTGTTTTTAGACATGCTGGTCTTGGTTGAATTTCAAAACGCGGCCGCTTGAACAAAAAAGGCATTTGTTGAAAGATTCCACGGGATATTTGTAAGGCATTGATTGGATGCCGATAGCGCTGCGTTGGGTCACCAAAGGTGCTCCAAGAATTTCATTAGTCAGACATCCATTGTATGCTGGGATCTTTGCCACACGGGCATGAAAACCGAGAGCAGTTCAAACGTCACGGTGCGTTCATGTGCATGCAGATGGAGGCTTCAGCACAAGAGCTGTCTTCAAAGCATTGGGCACGGAACATTGCTCAAGCCAAGCGTCCGTGGATCTCGTACCTCTTCTTCCACCTGCAGCAGGGTGGTTTTACAGTGTCTGCAGGCAGAGCCCAAGTAAGCAATGATTGCAGCAGCTCGTATTTCAATTTTACCTTCAATCCCCGAGAGAAGGCTCAGGAAAAGAATCAGGCCTGCTTGAAATGAGGTGCCACTGAATGCAAAATCAAACGCTCGCAATGATCTTGCGTTGTGTTTCTGAGTCCTCTGGAAGAAAGAGGTACAGCTTCTTGTCGAGTCGCGAGGCACATACCCGACGTCAACCAAGCAAGATCAACGGGGACTGACGGGGCGTTTGGTTGACAGAATTCGGAAGAACAGTGTATGAGCTTTTGGGGGATTGGCTTCTCGCAAAGGTGAGACGAATCGATCTGTCAGGATGCCGCTTCCTACATGCCAGGATAACTTGTCCACAAAATCCCAAGCTCCTTGCGCAGGTCGTAGAGGTACACACGTGCCGGCTTCAAGTCTTTGCAGAATACTGGGATCCATAGTGCAGAGCTAGATCCCCTGGACATCATGGTCAGGGGGCATCGTCACGTTATGATTACGATGCGTCCCATTTGTTGGTCCTACCGGTCCTACCTGTTTCAGAAAACGACAGAGTACACCTTTTCCATGGCAGAAACCTGTTGTCATTTTCCAGGGTTGCCGTTCAGGAACTTAAGTTAAGTTACTATATTGGGGAAGCCCTATTATTTACTCTATATACCCATTATGGTAACTTAAGTTAAGTTCCTGAGCAGCAACCCATTCTTTTGTTGTCATTTGAGCCATAGTCTAAACTCCTAGTATCCCAGTTTGAGGCTTTATGACATTGAATTTGTTGCATATAAGCTATAGGCTAAACTCCCTACAGGGGGGCGTATAGGAGACTATATTTAGGAGGATACTAGGAGTTTAGACTATAGTTCATATAAGGTATTGATAAAAAATGCCGAAGCATTTCGTAACCCCGAAACATCTGAGACTCCTGCACGTAATCCGCCATGTCGGCGACGGTGAGCGTCGACCATTTAAACCTGTGATGGCCTGAGCAGCAGACATGACAAAATGGATGCCACGGTACTCAGATCCAATCTTGTCAAGTGGAGTTTAATATATAACTGTACTTGAGCATCCCAACAACCTCTGGAATCTGACAATTGTCACCTAATGAAGGACCCTCTGACCCTCTTGCTGCCGGAAACCCTCATAAGCTGATAGCGTGCTTTGGCTGCCATACTTTGACAACAATCTCAAACCGCAAACTCTCATGGCATGAGCAGCATGCAAAGATATTGGCGAAGAACTGTGATAAGACAGGCCAGGAAGACAAAGCGGCGGCTTGTTTCAGGCATACCGGAGAGCTTGAAACCCTACCAAGCTGCGGTTGTCCTTATCGACCCCGATCTGAGCATGTTTGTGTCTTCCATGCTATCAGCGTTGTAATTTTACAACCACTCCGGCTACGCGAACATCAGCTAAGATCATGTTTCCGGTGCTATAGTTGTACATAGTACTACTGAGCACTCAGACTGAACCAGAATTGGAGGCATGTTCCGACAGGTTTGTTGGTAGAGAGGCATTCTGTTGGCTGAACCCTAGCTAGGCTCCAGGCGCTTGACTGTCCGCACGAAGGCACGGAACAGCCCCAACGGAAGACCTGCAACGCATCTCTATCCACAGGGCGAACTGTAGGGTTGCGAGCGTTATTGCAAAGGGTCCAAAATTAGCTGGCGGTCAAAGAGTCCCAGGTCTCAGTCAAGTTGCAGCTCTGATGCGGTTCCCGAGCCCGTGCCTTTAAGATAGTCCAGAGGGTGGGGATTCAAGGTAGACTCTGTGGAGGATGCATCCTGGTCACCCAAACCATCCCACATTCCTATTAAGTCCTTTGGACGGCCTAACCCATACCACAGTATTCTTCGCATTTGCGCCGTTCTTTCCCAACCACCCTAAACCCTGCCTCGAAAAGCTGCGGTCTCGATCAGCCGGCCGTGACTTGCGTGGGTGTGACCCAAGGAGGACCGCACTTTGCCTGGGCAAGCTGCTGTTTAGGCTTAAGCCAGACTCCATAGAAAAAATGATGATAGGATTATGGATCGAAGTCGAAGATCCCGCCTTACTTCCCCTGAAAAAGTGAGGATCCATGTTCCAGGGGCCTACCAGCGCCCAGGACTGAAAACATATGCAGAGATTTGCGGTGATAAAGATCGTAGCGCTAATGCTACCATGGAGGGGCGGGCGTCCAGCAGCTCTCTTCCCTGCACCCAAGGGCCTTGCATGGTGGAGGGTTTCCTCCATCCCTCATAGGTCGAAGAAGCAGAAAACTAGCTTTGCTTCATGGACTGCATACAGGATGTAGGAGCCCGTGTCGAGCGGCATCGAAATTGCGTGTTTGGCCTCTGTTGGTGTTTGAATTAGGGCGTCCCCTATCGATCTCCACGTTTTGTGGGATCTTCTCGCAACCCTCGCCTAAATGACATAAGCCTGTCGTTTTAGGACGTCCCCCATTTGTACGACAACTACCACCTAGACAACATGAAGTACACAGTAATTTTGACCGCAACTCATATGATGGCGAGGCCTTGCGCATTGCAGTGTGTATTGTATGTGCTAGTATAGCAGCACTGGGGGCACATCAGAGATGACAGGAATGATTCTGCAGTAGTCTCTGACAAGGCTGGGCGTATGGACCATAAATTTTCAACCGGATGCTGGGTCCCAACAACTCAAGCACTGAACCTGCTCCAGAACAGAAGAAGGATCTTTTAACGTGCGAAGAAAAGCAAAATTATTCTAAACGCATGGACTTGAAGCCTCGCCTGGTCCGGCTTTTGTGCTCAGTGCTTGAAGCTAATTCGTGCCCCTTACTTGAATGCCCCCCACAACAAGATTAGTTAATCAGCTTTGCCTCTTTAGGAACCTATATAAACTCCCGAGCTCTGGAGCTGAGAGCACAATAGCACATGTATGGTTCCTTTGCAAGCCTGAGCCCCCTAAAGCCTTCACATAAATGGCTTGGATACTGCCAAGCCGCTTTGCACCAGCCGATTGAGCGTGGAAAACTTGCCCTCGAAATCCTGCAAGGACTCTGAACACCAGGTCGGATCGGCACGAAATGGGAGCCTAATAGATGAGAATTGCTTTGTCAGGTCTTGTAGCATTTTCCAGGTTATGAGAGCCTAAGCTTAAGTCATTGACTCTAAGTTGCTTAACTTCAGAATTGCGAAAAAGAAATGGTCATGGTACATCGTGCGTTTTTGTTCAAGCTGCTACAAACGTTGATGTGCAGTGGCTTTGCAGGCGTTTAAATCCTGGGATTGTTCCCGCAAGTTTCTAGAAGCTGTGCCATGTCAAAAAGAGACTGCGCGACATTGTTGGTCGACAAACCTCTGCAGCAATGATTCTTGATTTCATAGGCAGGATAGCAGCGTGGGCGGTCAAGAGCCCCAGCTCCGTCACTGCAGAAAGAGCCCGCAATCCAGCAGCTTCTCAACCATAGTAAGAATACGCTGAAGCCTTGATGTTGATAGATGCAGCTCCTTCATCTAAATACGCAGAAAGTGCGCATCTTCGCCTTCTCCTCCTGAAATTTAAAACGCGACAGGCACCCGTCTTCTGGGGAATGTCAAAATACTTGGCCAGTTGACCTTATTCTTCAAGAACACCTTTTCGAATGCCGCAGCTGAAGCAGTTGGTGCTTTAGATGAGCCTGGCCACAATGATGGCACAACTCGGGCCGTGCATGGTTTGCTGACAAATGACTCCGAACTTGGCCAACCCTTAGAAAATGACAATCCGCACATGTCCTCGAAGATCTTCATCTCGTAGGCATACTCAGGCTTACCTAGGCGAAGGCAAAGAGAAAGTGGCATGATCGTCAGCCAGGAGAACCTATGCCATCACCCAATCATCCAGAGGCTTGTTGTAATCCAAGAGAAACAACGACAACATTGCAGCCGGTGCTGAATCCATCAGAACTGCACACGTGGCAGCTCGTCCCACAAGCAGCATATACACCAACACTTACCTTTAGTCGAGCAAAAAAAAGCTTCAGGTCTGGCGATAATAGGGTGACCTTGCAGGCAAAATGCACTTGTGCCCTCGCTGCCGGCCCTTCGGATCGAGATCCTACAAAGCATGATGTGAGGCTTTGGGTAGTTTCAGACATGACGCATGTAATATGGCTTCCGGCTTGTATTTCAGAGCCCGTCAGCGGTCCTGAGCGTGCCAATGTTGACCTACGTGCAGCTAGTATTCTCTCTGCTCCTGAGCAACCTTCTGGGAAAAAGAGAGAGCGCCATGGGCGATGGGAAGTGATGCTGGCAAGTGAATGCTCCTCAGCAACCTGCAGTAGTATCTATAACAACGACCGCTGTCAAACGTGGAATGCACCATCCCTCATACTTAGACTACAAACTTGTTCACCGTCTGCGCGCACTGACTGTTCCCACACATCTCCATGCGGCTCCTCGTTCTCGAGCCTTTTGTGGCCATCCACCATCAGCGGCCTGCATATCCCAGAATCAAAGCCCCTCAACAGCTGAACGTACTTCTGCGCACGGACTTCCCCGCGTGAGGGATTCCCCTTTACTGTGTTTGTTCCATGTAAACCGAAGGAAAGAATGACCAGACATTTCTGCAGGGTAGGCAAGGCGTCGACCGAATCGGAAGTGAACAGTATTCCATGCGCATTGATCACTATTCCCCTCGCCAAAACTCGGGAGCTCCACTGGACCCTGAACTCATAGGAAATTGCAAGTACACCGGTGCAATCCACTTTGCCAAGATGGCATCCCATGCATGTGCGATGTGAGGCCCATGCCGCAAGCTACAAAGATTCAGAAAATGCTTCAGCTCTGTGAGCAATGACTTCATGCATGGTCGCTGCACTTCAGAAGACCAAGCTCCCCTTGAGCTACTCCAGTTAAGTGAGATAATAACGGGTATCTGTTATACTGGGAGCAATCATAAGAACCCTCCAAAACCCAAGTGAGACCTTCGCTATAATCCCGCTATTTTCTACCCGATCCTTACATACATAGACGCTGGAAATGACCCGAAACCGTCTAAATCCGTCAGACGTAGCCCAAACACCTAGTGCAACCACCCCGCTCGAATTTCACCCAGATAGTCTGCATCAGAAAATGTAATCCAAAACCTTTTCCGAGATGACAGAAGTATGAGCCTCTTAGAATGCAAGCCCCGAACCCCCTCAACCCTAAACCCTAAATAGTAGTTTCTTTTTTCCTTTCCATTATCCCCCCAATGTATACTCTATAATCCCTATAAAACCCCTATAGATCTCTATAATCCATATTTAATCCCTGCATGTAGCCTACATTCCAAAAAAGTTCCCTGGCGCCTTCCCTCCTCGTCCACAGCCAGGCCCCCGAGCTCAGGGAGCTCAGCGACGTAGTTGAAGATCCTCAGGGTTTAGGGTTTAGGGTTTAGGGGTTTGGGGTTTAGGGTTCAGGGGTTTAGGGTTTAGGAAAGGGATCAGGGTGTCCACGCAGCACTCCAAAATCCTCAGGTACTGGAGACTTATTCAAGGCCGAGCTACCTGGACTGCATGGTAGATGCGACTAGAGCAAGAGCGTGCAAGCGCAAACGGCAAACAAAACGCTGAGAGCGCGGAACGGCTAAGGAAGTGGTTTGAGCACCGAACCTCAAATGCCAAACAAACTTGCATGAGGCTTCCACCTGAAACGAGCTTGAGGAATCTCCTCTGCACTCTCTTAGCACAAGGTTGAGAAGCTTGGGAATACGGGATTTGGTCCACTAGATTTAAGATAACTCAACTTCACCTTTTCCTCGCAGTACTGGGCGCAGGATTGTCAGCTTGCGCAGAGCAACAGTCGTGTCATTGCAGTCTCAGCAACTATTGGGTTAGGGCGGGGTGGTGCCACAAGACGAGATGACGTACACCCTGTCGTCTGCTGTACACCCCTCAATCTAGAGCCGCAAACTCTAAACCCTCGACTCCTTAACCCAATGTCCCTGAATCCTGTAGTGCTCCCAGGTCATCGAGAGAGGGAGAGAGGGAGAGAGGGAGAGAGAGAGAGAGAGAGGGAGGAGCGAGCGAGCGTGCGAGAGGGAGAGATAGATGGATGGATGGATAGATAAAGGGCCCCAAACATACTTACCTCTCTGGTTCAGACGAGGCACTGCCGCCGGTCGGCCGCGTTGGAGCTCTCGGTGGCACGGATATCCCACTTCTCCTGCCATGACAAGAAAAGGTTCTTGGGGCAGGTTCGGAAGGATGTTTGAGAAGCTTCTGAAGCTTTTGGTACAAGTCTTGGCGCCGCGCTCAGATATGAAGGTTGAAAGAAAGGTTGACGTGGGGCGTCCGATGTTAGAGCTTTCGTCGTTCTATGAGATGCTTTAGAAGATTCCAGGCAGCCGTCATACCCCCAAATACTCCAGCCTTCATCACCCCACATGCTTGCTACACAACATACTTCCAATGCTACTACACCATAAAGCTTGTGCCAGAGGAACCACAGCGTCGAGGAGAGCCACGGAGGAAGCGCCTTCCAGGAAGGGTAGAAGCTTCACGGCTTTCAGGAAGGCAGATTGAGATGGGTTTGAGGTGAAGTGGCGTAGGGGTTTGGGGGTTCAAGAGTCTCAGGATTTTCTGATCTGGTTTGGGGCTCCAGGCTTCGCTCCAAGCCCTCGGAGCTTTGCAGAAGATTTATGCCATGACTGAAAAATCTGTAGAATGCAGGCTGGCTACCGGTCAGAATGTGTTTCTTGAAACAAAAATCGACAATAACATTTAAAGTCCCTTCTCCCTGAAAATCCACAGATTTGGGATTCTTGAACTTGATCTCAACTTGCGGAACTATGATTTCCCTGATAAAGCCTATCCGGATGTTGGGCGTCCAGGGGGTGATTGTTATCAAGAGGTGGTAAGAATAAAGTTTACTGGCCCAAGAATCTATTTAAAAAAATCATGGTGGCAGTCGCAAGCAGATTCAAATCTTCTCCTCCTTCTCCTTGCCTACTCCTCTTACTCTCCTTCCTCCTATTACTACTGGTAGTGGTTCTTGCTAGTAGTGCTACTACTAAAACTACCCATGCCTACGACAACCCATCTGAGAGAGCTCAGGCCCCAGAGTGCTTTGTTACGATCCCCAATTTCCCGTCCCGGACCTTTGTTTTGAGATTGGTCCGCCCGAAACTCCTGGGGTGGGGGGGGGAGGGGCAAAATGAACCTTACATGAAGCTCTTTTTAAAGATAAGCGCTTTCCCAGCAGTCTATGATCTTAAAGGACCCTTCAACAAATCTGCGCAACGGAGCTGGGAGCTAATTGCAGCTTTCGTTCATGCTGGGAAGCCTCGTGTTGGTCTCCAGGATGCTACCACCCCGAAAAATGACTCCGATCAAAGGTTCCACCTGTGCCCAGTCCGGTTGATAGGCCTCTGTTCACTTTGCTTGACCCCTGAAAACCTGAACAGTATGCGAGTAGAGATTCCCATTGCGGCTTCACCAAACCAACAAAATCGACTCTCAACTGAGAACTCCTCTTTCCTTCAGTCTAGAAGCCCGCACGTTGACGAGGTTTTGTAACTGTTGTTTGGGGATCAGTTCGCAACATTGAGATGCAGGGGCTCTGTGCAGAGAGCAAGGCGCCTTTGTTGGCACCAACTCTGCCAGTGGGCGCGTACCTAGGCTTGCTTTCACGTTGATGGGTCACCAACAAACTCGTAAGTGTCAACTCGTCATCAACCCCAAACTGCCAAACCCTCAAGCATGCGCTCTGAGTCCCCAAATTCAGAGCTTGATCCCACAGTTCACCCTAGACAGCTCCACCTTTAAGAAGACGTTCCAGTGCGGCACCAACACTTCTGCTCAGGTGCTTGTGACCAATGTGTAAACAATGCTGGGTGGGAATCTCCTAGAGTCCTAGATGCATTAAGGGTTCAAATGTCCTAACCCTCCAAGCCGGGCTGCAAGTCTAAGTTCTTGTGGAGCTTCGCGCTCATCCTTGCAAGTTGGAATTTATTATTTCCGGGTTGATCTCAGTTGCAAAGAATGAGAGTATGTCTGTTCTTGTTTAGGCTCACGTCTCTGCTTCGCATGAGGAGCACATCTCAGTCGTCGGTTGGACATGGATTTGCTGGATTTTGTTCATGGTTTCGGGTAAGCCACAACAGCGTTGAAAAGGATGGTGATTCGTTTCTGCTAGAGTATATTTGCGACTTGCCATGGCTTTTTGATGCCTCATGCACTCAACCTCTTGGAATTGGACCACAGATCTTTCACCAGCATTGCTGAAGGAATTCAAGACTGAATCCTGGGATGACCGCAGAAAACCCAATGCTGAAGACCTACCTCAGTTCTAACATAATTCTTATGGCACACCTTTAGGACCATCACATTATAAAAGGGTAGCGTGGCTTTCATGCCAAACTCCACCGAGCAGCTGCAGCTCGAAGCCACACCTGATGAAAGGTGACAGAAAAGATATCTCGGTGCCTCTAGTTCAGGTGGGGTTGGCTCAACAATTCTTATAATATACTCGGAATTACTCTGATATTGTCTAATATGCAAAAATATACGTTCATACGCGTTAAGATGGAACACCAACAGGGAAAAGGCTTCAGATCTTCCGATTTCGAAGCTTATGATCCTCTATAAGTCGGACTCTAAGCTTTGGGCTCAAGAGCCTGAGGAATGTCTTTCTCAGCTCCGGTTCTCATGTGAGCGTCGGCTTCTATTTGTTACCTGGGCCTTATGCGGCATTTTGAATCCACGGCCCCTCATCTCGTTTGCCTTATCTGATCTTGTCTTGTACCTTGACAAAAATCACCTGATCTCGTTCGCCATGTTGGAGTATGTGATGGGCTCTTCTTGCAAGGGAAAATGACGCCTATCTCGTTCCATCCACGGCTCCTAGCTAGTTTCCACAACAACGCCGAACCCAGATGCAACAATTCCAAGCCCTCTACTTTCTTGCGTGAGTAAATGCGGCTGCTCATGTGATACCACACGACGGCACAAATCGGAAGAAGTGGGCTTGTAACGCCTCATCGATTCCTAGCCGCAGATGCATGGAAGCACGTGCAGGACCTCCCGCAGGCCCAGAAGTTATCAAACGTCCCCTAGACGAATTGCATCTGAGGAGGGATTTCTTCGCATGCATTCCACAGGAAGAAGTTTCGCATGCTTGAGACACCAACTCAGGCTACACACTTCAGCGGCATCACACAACTGCACGAATCAGAACTACAGTCTTGAAGGCAAAGAAAGCTGGAGCTTACCCCAAAGTCGAAACCGTTCTCTTTCAAAAGCCGAAGCTTGTCCAGCATCCCTCCTCCACATCCAGGTTTCTTCAAATAGGTGCAGGTTTAGCGACCCTGGGCTGTGGATAGGTGTGGATTGTAGGAGCTTATGGAGGTTCCTAGTATGGTAGGGACGATATCTGGACATTTTGAGAAACTCCAACATGTCATGGGCCCTTTCCAAAACCCAACACCACAAGCCCTGAAAGCCCGACCTGCAACCATACACCCTAGCAAAAATCTGAGGCGGCCACCATGTGCGAGTGAGCGAGCCTGCAATGCGGTCCTGCTCTGCCCGCTCAGCTGGCAGAAAGCACATAGGTTGTTGTTGTAGAAACCAGCTTGTGAACTTAAGGTCAAGGAATGCTGAGGCTCTTGCATATTTGTACCAGGGACCGCACAATCCCCATGGCCGGTCATATCCCTGTGCGAGGGTGTAGGGTCTTAAGATTAAATCACCTGCTGAAGGTTGGGGCCATTATGAGCAGCCACAGCTGTGCTCCAAACACACACCTGCAGCTTTGGACAAAGGTGACGCTAACAACTACAGTGGTTCCCACTAAGGAACTCAAAACTCTGGTAAGGCGCAAAACGAACTACTGATTCGCCACTGATTTCTTAATGGCAGACCACTTGCACCGAAATACATCTCCCTCATACCTCTTTCAAATGAGTGGAACGCAATTCAAAGTCAACCCAGAAACGGCCGTCCACAACCAGCACCATGTTGTCGGCCATCGAAAGGCCATGCACAAATGGGCAGCAGTCTAGGGAAGAACCTGTGGTGCTCTCAACTCTATGACTGAATCTTGGGGTCAGGATGACGAGTTCAAGGTGGCGGTCCGGCTAGAGTCTGAGCTTAAGCAGGAAGGGTAGAGTTCAGAGAAGACTTTGGCTTGTAATCCATGAGTCCCGTTGAAACATGAAGACGCTTCTTGAAGGTGAAGCTACTCAACACAGAAGACTGCTACGTCCATGGGGCGCAAGGATGGCTGAGAAGAAGCCTTCTACCCTACCCGCTGCTTACGCTTGCAAAGCTCATTCCATACATCCAAAACGGAAGTGTATATCTTTTCGGGCGAGGCCTCACAACATGTGAGGCATTCCCAGAATGTTGTTTGGCAGAACACGCTGTGCTGATCTCCTTGAGCTTGACAACCTACATGAATTAAGAGCAAGAGTGTCACTGCAACGATTCCGGACTGGTTCTCGGGGTGGTTATGTGACTTCAGGCCTAGATCAAAGATGTGGCTCCATGTTGGCACCCACTGACAAGGCAAACAAAGTAGGAGTTTGTCGAGATTTGCAGCCCCAAGGGACATGTAGCGACTATGAGGCAATCATGGTGATTCTGCTTAGGGATTCTACAGAGACTGTCTTGAGAACCCCCAGAAATAAAGGGAACGGAGCAGCACCAGGTGACCCGACACCCCCTAGACCTGCGTTTTCACATGGCTCGAAAGCATTTTTGTATTTGGTACATCCCCCTGAACTGTGCATAGCTAAGTGGAGGCACAAGAAACCTTTTTCCTCAAGATCCAAAAGAAGCCAAACACATATGGAAGCTATCTGCTTGCAGGAGGCCAATGCGAAAAGCATCCTTTGCTCCAGCAGTAAACTCCACTTAGCCCAAGACCCTCATGACCCCGTCATCCCAAAACACCCCTCCAAAAGGTGGGGCCTGCGGGTATGCCAAGTGGCCTAAGTCGTCTCCAAACTGGCAAAGGGCGAAGGTGCAGATCCAGATCCCATCGTGGATGCTCAGGTGGTAATCCTGTCTGCGGGGCAGGTTGGGTTGAGGGCTTTGGGTGTCCGGCTTTAAAGTAGCGTAGGGCATGGGTACATTCCATAAATTTCATGAAATCTAGATTTTGACGATCTGGCTTGCCAGGCTTGGGGCCATCTCCTATGGTGATTCATTAGAAGCAGGAACTCTGGCAGTGGATATCAGTGAGAGTTGTTGAGAGGACGGAAATGATAGCAGTGACATGCAGAATGTGAGTAGTGGTGACCTGTTCGCGACGTGAGGGCCCAAATCAAAAGCTTGCAGCAGGAGCAAACTAAAAAAACATAAAAGGCGATCACGTCCACGCGGGACTACCAGTCCTCCCTGCCTTGAACCCCACTTAGCACCACCCAGGAATCCCTCAGCTACTGTTCCCCAAAAAGGCTCAAAGAAAGCGTTTGCAGTCGAGGTTGGGGACATCTGTTTGCACCTGGACGACAGGCTCTCAAGGAAGCCAACAAGAAAAAACCAGCAAACCTAAGCTGCAAAAGGTTGCAGCGGGTAGTCCTTCACAAGGGTTACATGATGGGCAGCGAACCTCAGCTTAAGCAGGCATCGCCATTCCGCGCAATCTTTTGAAGGTGAACTTCGCAACCCCTGGCGTTAGCCCTGAAATGCCGACGAGATAGAAATTGAATCCCGATGGGCATCGTCCTTCCGAGTGTGATCCACGACCTCGCAACTGGTTCGAACTTGTGGCTTGCAAGGGTGGGTTCTGTTCCAGGGAGAATGTTTTACACCAAGCAAGGCGCTCGGCTTAAAAACACGGACACTGCCTGAAAGGCAAAACTGCGACATCAGCACACCGTTTAAACGGGGTTTTTCTTCAGGGCAGCAAGCCCTACATGTTTGCTCAGGGCTCCTTCTTTTTATATCGTTCAAATAGCTAGAGGGAAGCATGTCAAGTGTAATCGTTTCAAAGTAGCTTCTGAAGATCCATTTAATCCCAAAAGCCCTATAAACTAGTTCCCAGTCTTTCCAGCGAGTCCATTCGCTGCCAGCTCCGAGTTTGTCCTTTAGAGCTTGAGAAGTGTAACAAACAAGAGAAATACTACGATGATCACACACAACAGAACCCGAGGTAGGAGGCTCGCTTTACAGCGCCATAGCTAAATCCTAGCAGGATGGAATCCTATACCCCGGGACACGTTGGAGACGCTTCAGCTTTTGGCTGCGAGCATCCCGGAATATGATCCCATCGAACCCTTTTCCCTGATAGAGCTCTGACAGCCCCTGAACTCCTGAACACTTCAGTCTGCCATAGTCTGCCTGCATGAAATCTCGGAAGTGGCCGCCCCACCAGTGGGAGAAGAAGACCTTCGGGATCCTCGATCCAAGTTTTCAACTATGGTGCCCAGATATGGGCCCTTACAGACTGCTTGGGACCCCAGGTTAAGGACCTACGTTGGCAAACCCATACTTGAAACCTATAATTAGATTTGAAACGAAGGTCTTGAGATGTGCCAAGCCGTTGCTTACTTGCGAAGGTAGAGTTCTGCGAGGGGTACATGTATATATACTTAGTTATTTGTTTACATCTATACAGATATCCCTCTGCTCACTGCATACATCGAAACTTAGCATATGTTAGGAGGACCCCCCACAGTGTAATAGAGGTATAATTGGACTATAATAAGACCCTAGCATAATCCCTGAACCCTAAACCCCAAGCATATGTCAGTGTAGGATGAATTTGTGCCACGACTGCTCAAGCTGAGCCGCTGTTCCTGGCCCTTGGCCAGAAACTCCACCTTCAACTTACTACTGCTTTTTAGGGGTTTAGGGGTTTAGGGTTTTGGGTTTACTCTGCTTTCAGGTGGAGTGGGGGAGTGAATATAGGGTACTATTGTTGAGCCATAGTCCCCTTAAGTAGATAGAATATGGGGTATATGGGGATCTTATTATAATGTACCCAAAGCCATATTCTATCTACCTAAGGGGGACTAGATACCTGCGGGAATTATACTGGGACCTTTCTAGGGATGCGCTCCCCCGCTCTCCCCTGTGCACGAACAATCAGGGCAACAGTACTTGGGGTTTAGGTCTGTTGCTTGATAGGATTTGGGTTTATATGGTATAGAAATGAAAAAATTCAAAGCGTACGGGTCTATAGGGTGTAGGGGCTTCATAGGTGTTGGGGTTTCGGGTTCCGAGTGAACTTGAAGCTTCCATTGGCTTTAACATGGCTAAGCTACTAGTAGGGTCTTCCTCAAACGTGGGAACCATTCAACGGAAACGACACTATAGCAGTGCCCCTAATTTCGAGTAATGCCCACATGAGTTGCTTGAACGTGGTAGGGCTGCACTGGGCACGTGAAGGAATTTGTGGATTTGCGTACGGATGTCTCAGGTGTAGGAAGGCTACTTGAAGGTACGTAGACCCACGCAAGAACCACCAAGTAGGCTCAATAAACGTCTGTGCAGACTTAAAACTAATCAGCATGGGCTTAGCGTTCAGTGGCTTGTATGTCACATCTAGAGACTGGACCCGGGCAGTATTGTGTTCTGAGGCCATTGCGCCATAGCAAAAGCTACGTTCTGCAGACTGGGTCGCTAGGCCTGATCTGAAGCATAGAAGCCATGCCAACCCAAGCCTGAAGGAGGTGAGGCATACACCTGTCCCCACGTTTCCTTTCTTGTATGTTCAGGCACTTCTGGCACCCCCAAGAGAAATAGACTTTGCAGACTGCCCGAGAGTTGGCAACATAAGGATATATGCTCATTTCAGCTGTGCAATCTTGAGATAAGACTTCTTGGTTTCGAGAAGCGACCATCTAATAGCACACAACTAACCCAACATAGCGGCAGGCAGGAAGTGCCGTTCAAAACATGCGCTCCAGGCAATCCAAGCAGCCCAGCTGTACCATCGTTGGCCAGTGATCTCACAGATTTCGCAGTAAGGATCCCAGAACGGAATCACTTTCATGATGACCTGAGGTACACTTCTCACTGTTGCTTGGTAAGCATTCGGGGAACGAATTTCTGCAGTAGACTACTGCTGAAGGCCTTTTACTGGTCTTTGCATCCTTCCTGCGATGCTGTGGGGTCTCGCAGCGCTGAGAAAGTTGTAAGCTAGCGATACCAAACCACGTATGGGAGTTCCGCAAAACATGAAGACCTTGGGGCAGAAGGGTTGCATACAGGATAGTCTGAAGAGTCCAATACTGTAGCAGTACCACTTCCCAAGAACATGTAACTTCAAATGTAAGCCTCCAAAATCAGAAAGCATTCAGCCCCGGATTCCCGATTCTTGCCGGAGCACCTCCGTGTTGATCACATACATGTTGAGATTTGACCTGACCATGGGTCACCGGCGTTTCTGGTAGGGCCTTGAATGTGAGGGTCTTTCAAGGGTTGTGAAATGCCTATGACTAGGTCCTTCGTGGCGGTCTACAACACTGCTATCACAAAGTTCTTAGTAAATCTGCTCTGGCCAGTCTGACTGTCTCGAGGAGGGCGCCCCTTCATTGCCAGAAATCTCAAGGGGCCTGCTTCGAGAGGAAGCAAACGCGCCACTTCTGCTACCAAGGACCCCCACAAATACCATGGACCTGGAGCCCTACTGCACCCGCCGCCCTAGATTCCTCATCTGACCGAACAGCAAACTGCCAGCTGGGGCTGAGGCCATGCTATTCGGCGTCCGAAATGGCCTGCCAGAATCCCAATCCCCATTTCTCATATTAAGTGAAGAATGCATAGCTTACCGTTTTTAGTTCTCTAGCCAACAACTATCTAGCAACTACAAAGCTGTCTTGAAGCGTTGCTTGTAGCAACACATCTCAGAGGTTCTGCTACCACCTCTTGCACCCAGACTGTTCTGGAGGGGCCAGAAGTTTGGGGTTCTTGAGTCCTGGGATCATTGCACCAGCTTCAGAAGTCTAGAGGCCAAAAGGTCAAATCCCTGAACCCATCATCGCAAATGTGAATGCAGCTTTCTCTGTACGCTTTCCTCATACAATATAGGCCGGCTGTCCACTGATCCACTCCTCATGCCCTTGCAAAGCTCTCGTTAACCTTGAAAGTACCGAAACATGCACAGCGCGCCAGTTTAGTCATAAAGCAGCAGGCAGCAATGTTTTTTTGAGCCTGTGACACAAGCGCCCAACCCCAATCTCCGTCAAAAGCTTCAACGCACGCTCCGCGGCCTTTCTTCCTGGATCTGTCGCTGGTGTACAGCAACAGGCCTGCCTCAGCTGTGTCATTCTCCATGCAAAGGTCATGCGAAGAAGAGAGGGGTTTGAGAGTTGGTGTCCGGCATGAATGGCTGGGATGAAGAACCTTACATTAAGAAGCTGAACCTTTTGCAGAGCCGCCAGACAATGGATCCCAAAAACAGTTGCACGCAAGAACCCAGGGCCCATCCAAACGAGCCAAGGCTCCTTGCAAAGCCTCTGGAGGTAGATTGACAGGTCTTGCAGCTGCCCTTAGGGTGCGGGGTATCAAGGCGAAATTGCCAGGACAGGTTATGCGCCGTATTTAGGGTTTTCTGCCAGGTCAGAGATTCATTCACGCTTTGAGTTATTGAGGGTTGGAGTTGGGAGCTTTAGGGGCTTTGGGCTCCTACGGTTGGGGCTTTTTGACGAACCCCCTGATCAAAAGGTGATGCCGCAGGCCTACTAGACGTCCACGGCTCGGGATTTATTATGGTTCGACCTTGGAGATGCTGAGTACAAAACCTCGGAAATGAACTAGGTCTCGGGAGATACGCAAATTGAGGTATGCAGCTGTTAGTCCGTATCCTTTCGAAGGTAAACCAACCTACGTCCAGACGCGTGTCAAAGACCTTGAACACACATTCCGCACCATTGCACCGCTAGGCCATTAATCTGTGCCCTTGCCAGCTTCTTGACCCAGGTATCAAGTTGAGCCGTAAGCTAATGTGAACCCTAGGAAGTCAGTCCTACAAACGAAATCTTACTGAGCAGGCGCGTCACCATGACTACATCTTAGCAAGAAGGACGCTGAACATGAACGGGCAGGTTGGTGGTTGGACCCAATCCAGTGGATTCACCCCCGAATCTACCTGAGAAGCACATGATGGCCCAAAGCGGTCAGGTGTCGGATCTTGATGGCCCGGTTCTGGTACCCAGGGATGCGCTTCCGGTGGTGCACACCATGGCGGTCCCAAGCTAGAGGCATACTCTGTGAGTGACTGGGAACAGTTGGGGACCGTAAGATCCCACAAGGACTGACTCTGAAGGTTGCTATATCTGGATGTGCTGGGAAGAATGCTACTACTTCCTCGTCCACGTCCTCATTCTCTATCAAAGTGGTCATCTGGATGGACGTGCAAACACGGAAAACGTCCTTGCCGAACGAGATGAGAGGAATCGAGTACTTGCTGGCTCGACCGTCATGTTTGCAAAACGCAAAGCAGTACATGCCAGTCCATCTACCTTCAACATTCTCAACTAAAACCTAGACCTAAGGGTAGGAGAAGGCAGCTTCTCCTTTGAGCCTGGGCGTTTGGTGCAGGCTTGGTCTTCGGAGACTTGGAGTTTGGAGGCTCTTGAAACACAACTCTATACAACACTCCCGATCTCATAGATTTCCATTTGCATAATCCTCATAGACTTCTATGATTACCACACATTTGGGGCTCAAATCGGCCCAATCCTTTGAAGGGGTGTTGGCAAGGGAAGAGTCTGACTTGGAGGGATGCAGGGCTACCGACACCAAGGGGGATGCTGGTCTCGAAAGGCTGTTCATATTTCACCACTAGAAGACAAAAAAATGCAAGTTTGCAAGCAAATTTCTGACCGTCTTATTCCAGACCTCATTGCTAGGGTGCTTCGCAACGTGAACCCTACCAAGTTGTAGGTTCTGCCCTGCGCACTTGGAAGCCGTTGCTGACATGAGGACCAGGCTCACCTGTTCCTGCTCAAGACCAGGCTCCCGCTACATACGCTCCCGGAAGACTATAGGCCCATTACACCATTGCGCAGGAACCTGGAAGGGACAGACCCTCATACTTTATTCAGAGACACTTCCACTTACAGTGCGGAGGCCTTCGCTCGTCGCGCAGGCGCCAGCCAGCGAAATGGCCTGCCTTTGCGGAGACTTCCTCAAGATTGGGGCCTTGGGGTCTCAGATACGGGCATGGAACCAACCCTCTTGCAAAGGAGCGCTAGAGTTGCAGAGGTGATGGTAGAAAAGCGCAGCAGGAGAACTAAAGCCTGAACCCGAATGAAAACTCTTGCTAGACAAGTGTAAGCAACCCCTTGGTCATGAGATCCGTTGCATCGATTTACAAGGGTTACTAGGCGGTCCCTCAGACCTGGTGCCTGCAACAGGTGATGTTA
Source organism: Symbiodinium pilosum (assembly GCA_905231905.1). NCBI lineage: Eukaryota > Dinophyceae > Suessiales > Symbiodiniaceae > Symbiodinium > Symbiodinium pilosum. The sequence goes on along the minus strand of CAJNIZ010020001.1, from coordinate 243,302 downwards.
TGTATGCTAGAGTATGTTTGAAACCTTCAGGCCAGGGATAGTTGAGGCATAGAAGCAGGAACAGGCACCGGATTCCAGCAGCAGACTGGGTCCCAATTTCGTACTAATTCAATGAGACAACCTCTTGGTGCATTCGGTGAACTGTATGGTCAAACATCGCCATGTACGGCATGTTCAGAACCTGACTCATGTACAAACGTGTGTGACCTGGTATTATGACAACTGCGAGGACACTCAGACCCTGCATCACCCTTCTGCCTGGGTTGCTTGACCCTCTCCCCCTAGCCTGTGCCAGCCGGTGGCGAAAGCCAAGCCGGGTGGAGCCTTCGAAGTGTGCCTGTCAAAAGTGCTTGCAGCCGAATTAAACGGAGGGGGCTGGATCAGGGGCGTTGGGGACTACACGGCTTTCAGTTAGGGGATGATGTGGGTCCATGGTGCGTGAGGAAGGCCATATGAGAAGAAGTGTAGATGATGGTCAACCAAGGCTCAAGAAACTACGGGAGGTGATGCTCACATCCATAGCAGGCCGCGTGCCCCAAAGCCCCAAGCAAATTGATTTTTCCTGGTAGCACACGCCATTTTGTCTCAAGACTCATCCAGGAGTCCCACGGAAACATACAGCACTAAGCCTAGGCTCGCAAAACTGCGAAATTGGGGAGGAGCCTGCTTCGATAAGACACGGAGAAGCCTAGAATTAGCCTGCAACAAAGGGCCTCCTCACGGTCCCCCTTCCATGATGCAAGGCTCTTCTACGACTGGGACGTTCATCGGCGATTGTTGTTTTCGTCGACCTCCTCCTCCTCCTCCTCCTCCTCCTCCTCGTCCTCGTCCTCGTCCTTGTCATCGTCCTCGTCCTCGTCGCGGTCGTCGTCGTGGTCGTCGTCGCTGTTATGGTGTGACCGCGCTATAACTTGTGTATCGCCCGTCAGTACTCTAGGCAAAAAGTTGAAAGTCTGTAGCAAGCCCACGTTCATCAAGGTCACTCACTACTCTCCATGCATCTCATAGCACGCAGCGTCCGAAACTCTTGAGCCTTCAGCCTTTTGAGGTACGCCCCAAGAACCGAGACCCGCAAACGCCACATTAAATTGAGCACCAAAACGGTACCTGTAGAAGCCGAAAAGCTGAAACAGCAGTACCCCCCACACCCCAAGACGCATGAGTAGAGAAATGATCCATTTTCCAAGCATTTTGCAAGTTCATTCCCTTATTTGTGTACCAACCCCTATATGACCCATAATTGACTATATAACCCAATAACCTTCTAAACTGTGAACTCCAAAACGCTGGAACCTGTTCCGCAGGTTGTCGGGGCCTGATACTTCAGCGTCTCACAGAGGACCTCCGCGCCATCTGCCTCAGCCGTAGGCGTAATAAGTTTAGGGTTTCGGGTTTGAGGGTTAGGGTTTAGGGTAGATTGGGTCCTACTTCTACCAATTAACGGTCTATAATAGGGGTCATATTAAGAGCCATATAAAACTACAGTACTAAAATTTTCCAACTATTATAACGAGTGGAGGCAATACCGAATGTAGAAGGCTAAAGATCTACTGATATGGAGAGTCAGATGGGGGAACGAAAGTCGCAAGGTGAATGGAAACTGGGCTTGTGATGGGGTCTACAAGGATTACACGTACTGTAGAGAAGCCTAAAGAATCACCGTCAACACATCCTTTTGGAGGTATCCAATATTATAGTGGTATAAGGCATCGCGGGCCGTAATAGTTCTTTACGGCCTTCCGTTAAGATGCTGAAATCAGGATTCTTTGCGAACTGTATGGGGGTTATATACCGGGATTCTGTAGTGATGATAGGGTGTAGGCCTACAGGAAATGGGGATCCTTTAGGAAAGGGAATATAGTGTTCTGTAGAGATGACAGTTCGTAGGCCTCAGGGCAAGGTCTACAGCACTGGCGGGCGATGAGAATTGCTTGACATGCTTTGGTTCGAAGAAGTGAATGTGTAAGAAGAGTCCCCCTGACCCGTGAAAACAACTCTGAGACCAGCAGCAGATGGACCTCTTACTCGCAAGTTTGCAGGACATTGCGTCCGTCTCGTTCTCAAGGTCGTGGGCGTCCCTTGACTGCTCCAGTCGTACTCAGAAGAGGCCCAAGTGCCCCCTGACATTCCATACTCGAACTCATATATACCGTTTCTAGTCAACAGTCTCTCCTGAAATTTACAGGCCTTGCAACGACCTTAAGAGGTTTGGAGAGGGAGAGTGATGCCGCCTCTCGTCTTTGACCTCCCAAAGCCGATGCTTGTATAACCGAAATCAGAAACACATGGTCAAATCGTCAGTACCTGTAGCTAGATCAAATCCTGCTGATTACTAGTTAGAAGCTAAAGCAGAAACTCTGAACATGTTGTCCAAGTAGGGGCGGCACCAAGGAGGCTGCAATGGCAGACTCCTGCTTCATGTGTGCTATGAGAGAAGACAGTCGTCATACGAGGCAGGGGACCAGCAGGACTTGCTGAGTCGGGCCAAATCGTGTAGCATATCTGACTAAGGAGTCCCCCTTGCGTTCACAGGAAAGGTTTAAAAAGAGTAGAAACAGGGAAGACGCCTTTCAAGGTCAACTGGAAGTTCACAGGACTTGTGTAGCTCTGCTGTCGCCCAGAGACCACTAAACCCTCTACGCAAATACCCTTCGGAGGGCAGTCTGGGTGATAGTCCAGTCCCCTGCTGGTGCAGACGCAATAAGCCCCTCAATCCTGAAACTAGCATGATCTCTCTTTGGATTGTTAAAGGAGCAGCTGTAGCAATTGCATGAGCTGTAACACCGAGCCCCCTCAAGCAAGAACAGAAAGTGGGTGTCTGCAAGAGAACTGTCGGAATTGTTTGGTGAGGGGTGGCCAAAAAGTATGTGCAACTGGAATCCTGCTAGCAGGAGAATTCCAGGACTTTGGGAGAAGTACTCCGCGGAGTTCTGGTAGCATGCAGCTCAGTAAAGATCTTGACATACAAGATTTTCGAAGCACACCCTTGCCAAAACATGCCACCCCTCACATCAGTACCCGTTTAGTAATTGAGCTCTATGTTGAGGCCTTGATTAATATCTCTGATGCCTCCCCTCCCCTCACCTCCCCCCCTGCCCTCCTTAACAAAAAGAAACCAAGACAGCCGGTGCCTCGCGTCTCTTCCCGAAGTCTCCCGCTGCGCGGCCACCGGCTCCCGTGGTGAGTCCCATCTCCTTTGGCTTTGTTGCCCTCCCAGACGCACATGTATGGATCCGGCGTTGCACAGCAGGGGCCCCAAAAAGAAAGTTTCCAACCACGATTTTGAGCATCCTTGTGGCTGCAGCTTTTTTGGGAGGGCCGGCTTCGATCTTCCCTTCCCGATGGGATTTCGTAGATCACGCTGGACATGGCAGACTTATAGCATTACGTTGGACACGTGGCACATCCGAGCCAGTTGAGGTGAGGCGTTGTGGCCCAAAAATGCTCATTTCGTATTATGCAGTGCGCAAGTCTTTCAATTCCTAAGTCCCCCATAGAAAACTGAGGAAAATCCACTTCTCCCCATAGCCAAGCCTTGGTAGGTTCCTCAGGACTGAAAAAGCATGGGTCCTCGAAGAGCGGCATGGTTCCCATGGCACCTTTCGTTTAAAGTCCGCAAAGCTTGGTTGCTTCCGATATGAAAATGGTGATGCCATGTTGGGGAGATTGGGTAACGTTCAGGGTTTAGAGGTGACTTGGGCGGTAATATATATATATATATGTATATATATATATATGTTTTCATGTTCTTTTCCATTATCCCTATATATCCGTAACAGACATATACCCCATATGACCCCTGTATAACCCCTATATAAAACAAAGGAGGGCTGGGAGGATGCTGATGCAACTTCAGGGACTCTTGCAACAGTGATAGCTGCCTTCCCGGCCAAACCACTCACCGTTCTTTCTGCCTCGAGCAGAAAGAGCACCCAGTTTTCTTTGAGGCATGAGATCCTGGAAATTTCGCTCTCGCATGTGCTTGCGATTTTCCTCTGACCCAGACCAGATGATCTGCAAATCAAGTACAGTTGAACGGACCCAACCCAATATTCAGGGGCCCCTGAAAAAGGCATAAGATACGCAGATCTGATCATGAATATTGCAAGCGAATTCTCGCCCGACTTGCAAGTTCATCGGGGTGATCTTGTCCAGGACCGGCCACCCCAACATTCACAGAGATTCTAGTCGCTACATCCCAGCCCAAGCCCTAACCCCGCAAACTTTCAAGCATGTGGAGACTTGGGGAAGCATACCTTTACTCCTGACCAAGTGCCGGGCCGACAAAGGCCCGATGGAAGAGGCCTTTGTACTTGGGCTTTTTGAGAACCTGGCCCGCGATTCGGACAGGGCTCTTCAGGAGCTTTCTTGGGGCAAACTTTGGGGGCTTTGGCATTGCTGGCCGGATGTCTGGGAGTCTGGGCTGTAGGAGCTCTTTGCGCAGTTCAAGATACAAGGTTTATATGGCTATAGGATTTCAAGCCAAGAATAGCAGGCAGGCTAATATAAAGACGTCCAACAACCTTTCGGCGCACTGGTTAGGATGGTACATGTACAAAAAGGATCGTCCTGCAGGCAATACTGAAGGCTATCAGAACTGCACTTCTTGGTGTGTTTCGGTGATGGCTGCCGCTGCGAAAGGGAGTAGAAAGAAGTAAGATGAAGTAAGTGTTGAAAGCTGTCCCGATGCACTCAAGACACGTCTACCAAGCGTGGCAAAGAGTTAAAAAGTTGTTGCGGCATAACTCGCACGTAGGCCTCGTACAACAGTGATTAGGATTCCTGGAGAGACGTGCGATAGGGAAACGCCGATGCTCCTTACCAACATGTTGCCCTCGATCTGCGTCGCATCTCGTCTGAGCAGCATCTCTTGAATTAATGAGTTACAGTGCTTACCAGGACATACTATCCAGGCATCTCTGCAAACATCATCTCCCACTTGGTTGGGGCCATTGATATGCGGATTTATGCTGCAGTACATTTCCCACTCGAAGAGGGATGTTTACGCTTGGTCACGCACATACTGAAGCTTGGCCCGTATGGTAGGTTTTCGGAGACTAGAGGGCCCAAACATGCAAGGGATGCCCCTCAAACTGGGATTGCTCAGAATCAGGCCCGTCTCGGAAACTCCCTAGTTAAAAGCAGCCAGGTCTAGCTACAATGCGCTACTGTGGTTGATAAGTCGGTTGTAATATGTTGTGTGCTTTCCTACCTAAATCCTAGACCACATATACCCCCAACGCAGACCGGCACATCCCACATACGATCTGTAAAGACAACTGTCTGACCAGTTCAAAAATTTGCCAAACCTAAACCCTGCATACTGGGCCCAAGCTACCAGTTATTGATAAGGCGCTTAATAAGCGTATAGAATTAGAACACTTCTGATATGCGGGAACTGTCATAGGGTGGAGGCAGTCTCCAACTGAAACCATGCGCTCCCTTCTTCAAGGCGCCTCCTTCAGATCTCCGGCCAAGAGCACAATCTCCACGCCCTCAAGCGTAGAACTTAGGCGTCTATCATGTAAGGGAGATCCGTACCGAAATATGAACCCACGCATATGGGATTAGTGAATGGTCCAAGCACAAAAGGACATGGCAGGGCTCGAAAAGGGGCTGTAGCATCCTAAGCTGTGCGTTCCGCGCTTCTCAGTTTAGGGCACGACGGGTTTGAATGAAAGTGATGAGCATGTGCTAATGCGAGATTACAACTTAGTGCCGTAGCATTTGGATCGCGTGGGTGGGTTTGTTTTGCTTGGGGTGTGGGGGTCGACTTGTTTCGTTCTTGAGTTAGGCAAACGTGAGCTTTGCACAACGATTCGCAGATTATCGCCCTTATCAGCAATTCTGACTACACTGCGTCAAACATCCTTCGGCATGTGTTGATTTCTCATGAGGGCCTCCCACCACAACAGATGGCTACGTACGTGCCAGCGAAAGTTGGCAGAATTTAAAATGCCCGACTCAAGCTCCGGTTTCAGTAAACCAGACAGGCGGGAAATCACAGAAGAAAGGTCGAGCCTCACCCTGGCACCAGTGCTCAAGATATTGTGGGGTGCAAACCTTAACTTGTTTTAGTGAGGCCCCTGAATCCAGAGCATGTTGCCAGAGCACAGCCTCCATGGCTTCGCTGAGGGGTGGCCAGTTCACCTGAGCAGCTTGGGGCATCAAACGCAAGTTTTGGGCCCGACAGCAATCAGATTCGTCTGCGTTCTGGCTTTGCTGGTTGCTGTTCGAAAGCGACACCAGCTGTTAAAGAAAAACACCTGAGGTGTGCCTTCTTGGAACCAAGGTTGCTTGCCCTCGAAGATGACTTTGGATTTGATATCAGATCTGACTTAAAGTCGATTTCAAGTCATGCTCGGAGGGNNGTAGTCAGCCAGGGGCTTCACTTGAAATCGGGTTCAAGCCCTACAAAGGCGGTATGTCAAAGCACAAGCAGGGCCTTAAAATTGATTTTAAGTGCTTTGTTGTGGCGCAGCCCCCTAGGCCAACTTCAAATTAAATTTGAGTCTGACACATGCTCCTCTTTGCTACTAGTGGCAAAGCAGTTCTTGTTTCTCTCTACGGAACTGCTTTCTTCTCCCTTGTGCACAGACTATGGACCTCTGCTCCAAGGTTTGTGTTCCTGCGGACTTATCAAAGGGAACTCTCCTAGAGGTCAATGGCTTTTACCTGGCATTGTTTAGGGGGGCCTTTAGGTTTGAAGGGGACCAAACCTGCATGTAATTTCTTGTTGCTTGGGATCTCGTAGGGTCCTTTGGAAAGGACTCTCCCAGAAGACAATTTCTTCTTACCTGGCGTTGTTCAGGGGCCTGCAAAGTTTGCAAGGGACCGGACGTGCATGTAGTTTCTCTTTACTTGGCTGTTCGAGAGCCCTTTGGAAAAAATGGAACTCTCTAGAAGACGATGTCGCTTTACCTGGCATGACAGTTTTTATTAAGCCTCAAACCCTAATCCCCATACGTTTTCTGAAGCCCCGCATTATCTTTTTACCACCCTGACCAAGCTTGATGTCTGCTCTCGTGCTCCTCACTACACAGAGAACATGTTGCATACTTTGCATACTGACTTTACATATACCCTAAACTTTATACCCTGGAATGACAGTTCTTCAGAAAACCATCTTCTGAAAGAGTGGAACGTGTAGGAAATCAGCAATATAGGCCTAAATTTGGTTCTGAGACTTACGGGAAAAGCTCCGCATGAGGAGAGGCTGAGAACGATTGCAAATGTTCACCATGGAATATATGCTTACAATCGGCTTGAAGGTGCGCTGCAGAATCTCTTGTGCGCGGAAGACTTACAATCGATTTTGAATGTTTACCATAGAATATAAGCTTAAAATGCGTGTTAAGACCCCGCTCACGAGCAAAACACTCAAAATAGATTTCAAATCTCTGGAAGCTGGAGGAACGGGAAATGGAGATTGAAAATCGATTTGAAGTGATCTGCACGGCTTCCCCCAGGAATGCCCTAGAATCGATTTCAATGAATTCAAGTGACCAAATATCTAAATCCGAGACTGTTGAAAGCGTGACTTAAAATCGATTTTAAGTGAACCTTGAAATCAAAATCTAATGTTACTCTTGCCCTTGATGACATTACGACCAGCTACTCACCTTCACCTTCGAGTTGCAACCATCCCCAACACCAGTAAATGGCAGCACAGGACCAACTGACTTCACATAATCGATAGCAGACTGCTTCGCAGCAGTGGCAGTGGCGATATTGGGGTTGCAGCTGCGGCGACGACGAGTTGGAGGGGAGTTAATCGCTACCCTCATTGGACGTCATCGTCATGTTGTTGCCAACCGCGCATAGAAAACACAAGCTACAACACATTGCAGACAAGTGCTTGTGGAGGGCTAGCTTGAATGACAACCAGGATTCTGGGAGCAATGCTGAAGACACATGGTCCAATTCGCTAGAAACACGGGGACTGCTTGAACCGTTTTCTTAAACTGCGGTACCATGTTGTGTCCAATAATCTGTCTCTGTATAGTCCTCATCATAGGCACAACTGAACATTTCAAAAAGGGACGCACAATTTCAAGAACTCCCCACCTCCCAACCTCAACCCTCCGCATCACTCCCAGTCCCATGCGGCATTCGGGTCTGGGGTTCACGAGTTGGGTCTCAGGGCTCCTGGAAACCCCTAATATGGCCGGCCAGAATAAAGACCTTCAATATCATGGCCAAGTACCCTGTACCATAACTGCACGAGAAAACTGGGACCATAACATTGGCAACGACTTTGACCCCTACAGCAAGGACCTCTGGATTCACGTGCAAGCCTTTTGGAACTCAGAACTGCGCTGACTTCTTCTCGCGCCGCCCTCGGGAAGCCTTCGCCGGGTCTTCCTCCACCACCTAGACCGGTGTCAGAGCGCAGAAGGCAGGAGATTGGATTTGGGGTTTAGGTGAAGGTTCAAGGCTTGAGATTTAAGATCTAGGTTTACGGGGGCTCAAGAATTGGGGCCTGAGGGCTTAAAAGTCAGAGTCTGCGTAGGGTTGAGAGTTTGGAATTTCAGGTTCACGTGTCGAACGGTTTAAAAGGGTGGCGCAGGGATTGTGTTGAGAAACCCGCGCCTTTATCCTAGAGTCCAGAACACCGGGTTTTATTCGGGCAGAAATCCCAAGGGATTTAGGTCTAGGAATAAGGTTTTGCAGGTGCCTGTGTTTTCTCCGACCTAGGTCCCTAGCAGGCCTCAAAAAAGTATCACCCCACAGTACAGTTCTAAAGACCCCAACGAATTTAAAAGGCATGCTCTCATCCTATATATAGATATATATGTATGTATATACAAATATATATGTGTATAGATATATATAGATATAGATATAGCTAAACCTCGGGGTTGGAAGGGTTTGCGGTGCGACTGCGGTCAGCTTGGGATCAGATTGAAGCTTTTAAGCTTGCAGAGTTGAATCTCGATTAACTACTTGGAGGGTCAGGGGGACTTAGTAAGTAGGTTAACAGCCCCTGGAACCCATATTAATAATCCTAGTTGTCCCAATTATTAACCCACTTACTTAGTCCCCTTGACCTCCAAGTAGCGTTGGATTGAGCGGCATTCAAGCAAGGTTATATACTTCTTATACAAGAAAACCCAAATTAGAACATAATATTGGGACTATAATATCCCCAGATAAACAACCACTAGTCAGTTGGGGTGACTCATGGACATCTCCTGATTAATTATACCTGGGACTTTTCCCTACCTTGGTAGCAAGTGGCAAATCGCTGCGGGGCAGTGCAATATGTGCAAGCGACTCCAAGGTCATCTTTAAGCCCTGAACCCTCAAGCCTACAACATATGCCCTAAGCTGTTCAGCTTCCTGAAGCCCGAGATACATCGCACGTTTTTGGGGCTTCTTTTGGGGGTCTGTCCTATCTTGGGCCGCGTAGCGGTCTAGCTGAAATCCCAAATCCTAAACAAACCCTGGACTCAAAACATTGGAGTTTTACACGCTTGGGTTACTGGATTCCGTTTTTTTGAAGGCGCTGTTCCAATCCACAATCCCGGCAATAGTGATCTTGACTATGTGTGGCATACGGGGCGGCTCCATTGTGGATCATATCCATGGTTTCCTATTCGCGTGCTGTACGAGCATTTCCTACAGTCTGGAAACGCCTTGCGTAACTTTCGAAGACACCACCAAGCGTACAGCGGTGGCCTAACGGGATGGACACCAACCCCAGTACAGCACAGCACGAACCGCCATCGCGCATTCCCGTGCGCGAGCTTTTGTACCGCAATCGTTTACCTTCGAAGTGTTAACTCGCGCAAAGGAACTTTCAGGGTAAAGGCTTTCGCCCTCAGCAACAGGCTCTAGGGTTTGGGATGGCCCCATGAAGTCCCATGGAAGACGAGTAGCAAAAGTATAAACCTGTGCGGATACCTTAAAAAACTGAAGAAAAATCGCCGCGCCTAGATGTGAGTCCCCCACCCCGAACCCAGACATGGATACTGTACAGGTACTCTCCACCAAGTTGACGTGGAAACTCATACAAACCCCTTTTGCAAATGACAGTTGTTGTTGTAAGGCACCTTGTGGGTTTCCCTGTCAAGGCAAATGACAGTGTATACTCCAGACGTGATGTCTCAGCCGTCGCAGCACCCGAAGCTTCAAGCAGGGGATGCACATCGTATAGTTGACCAAAAGCCATGTCAGGGCGGATTTGTCTTTCAGGACTTTGGAATATGCAGGTTCGAGGAGCTTAAAGGGGGAATGGAGCGGGTGCACGAAATCATGTGAGGCAGGGTTGCCAGTAGTGGCACTACCAAAAGGGTACGCCACATACAGATGGCTCAAAAGGTGAGGTGAAGGAAGGTGGGGCATAGGAAATAAGTTCAAGTATGAAGGATTCTACAATATGGATCCTTTAGCCACCTGCCTTCATCCCACCGTTTGAGCCCTCTGACACAACTCACTCACACATGGATTCTTGAGGAGCACCCGATGACACTCACCAATCCAAGTATTCCTGATCTTTTGGGGCACTTAGAACACTACGGCGATTGTCTCAAACCCTGAACCCCGATCATGAGCAAGTGTAAGTAGGGCATAGGGTGTAAAGTAACCCGAGAAAGGCCATAACTGAATACAGCTACGGTACCCGGATCATCAATAAAGTATAACACCCTATGAGCCACTAAGTGAACATTGTCAGACATCCTGCGAGTTCGAACTGGTGTCCAGCGACCTTGAAATAGAATCTAAGTTGGGGGGCTTCTCAAAAATCTTCGGAGACATACAGCCTCATGGCGTGAGACACATACTTACTCTCCCTTAACTTAACGCCCTCCCTCTAGGGTTTAGGGCTTAGAGCCTTCAAGCCCGCAATTTCATGAAACATCCAATCGTCAAGCTCGCAGAGGATGAAGCTTGGGGGGCTCAGAGGTCCCTCTCTAAGGGAGATATAGGGGTATATGTGCCCGTGATTAAACAAATCATGTATGTATGTATGTATGTATGTATGTACGTATGTACGTATGTACATATGTACGTATGTACGTACGCTGTATCTGTATATATGTACATATCTATGTATTATAGGGGCTATACAATGAGACCCAAGGAAGAATGGGGTTACGAATTTAGGGCTTTGGGGTTTAGGATTTTAAGGCGATATGGGGATGAAATTCAAGCCAGTTGCATGGGACTCATCGAAACAGATGGGGATCCCTTGTACAGATGCCTGAAACCCTAAGCCCCTGAACTCTAAATCTGAAAGCCCTGAACCCTTAAAACCCTAAAATATAAAACCCTAAACCCTAGCCCTAAAGCCTAAAACCTGAAACCCCCCAACCCTAAAGCCTTAGAACCTGAAACACATGAAGCCTGGACCACTGGTTTAGTTTTAAAGCAGCTGAAGAGAAGGCCTTAAGCCAGAATCTTTAGAAACCTCACGGAGTATAAGGGAAGCAGGGATTAAGGTGTTAGAGTCTAGGGATTTGGAGTTTAGGGCTTAGGATGCCCCACCAACAATGGAGCATCAAAAAGAAATGACCACTAGCCAATTGGGGTTTGGAGTTCATTGGCGAGCTGCTGGTTGCATTTAGCTATAATCCAGCTTCGGCTGTATGAATATTGGCTACAGTACCTGCTGTCCCAAGGTGTCTGCAAATTTGTGTCGTGTGCCTTGACGCCAGGGGGCAGAGATACTGCAGCTTCTTTTTAGGCAACAGTCACAGAGTTCCGTAAGGCACGCGGTGCTGGTTGCTCCAAAACGCAATCGCATGCAGTGCAGGGACACCAAGTGAATCCCAGCTCTGCAAACGAAAGCAAAACCGTACAAACTAAACCCAATAAGACCTCGGCCTAAACTCTCCGTTTTGACCTGTGAAAAACATCATGCACCCAGCCGGGCCTTCTTTGGCTCTTCCTCTTTGACCTCCTGCACCTTACCAGCCGGTTTTTGTCCGCGGATAGAATGGCAGCGGGAATTTTCAAGTACGCTTTCTGAAGAATTGACGAAAAAACATGTGGGGGAAAATACCTGCGTCAGCTCCCTGCTAGAATTTCTGGGATGTGCTTTGAAAGAGGGACTTGAACTGCTTGCTTGCGAGTGCACAAGGTCCCCTCAGAAAGCGGTGGGGCTGTCGGTCCTTGATGCACTTGCGTTCTGTGGGGTAAAGCCGTGATTGCTGGACTATATAGGTCAGCGCTGCGGATGACCTCCAAAGCCATGAGAGAACATTGCCTGCAAAACGAATGCCAAAAAAGAGCACAAGAGCTGGTGGATCCTTAGATGCACAGCTGCTTACTGTTGCCAAGGGTTGGCAAGGTCGTACCACTTTGCGAGAGCCGTCTAACCCCTAGATCCTACATACTCAACTCTTACAGCATAACATGTGGAAGGGTGATGAAGACACCTTGTCTGCGGCGCGGAGCTCATCCAACGGAGAGGCATAAGGGTAGGTAAACTCCTGTAGAGCTCAGGAATTGGGGTGTAGGTGTATAACATTTTGTTATTGTCCAGGATTCTTTGTCCAAAGCCTTGCGAATGTTCTTTGAAAATCCTAGCTAGGTAAACTCTGCTATTGAAAGGAAGCAGCATGTCCAGTTCGGGGTCCCGGGGAGTCAGGTTTATTCACGACTTAGAGATTGAGTGTGCGCGTGTTCTTTCTTGAAGTTCAGGCCTTGTCAGACCTCTAGCTGAGCAACATGCCAAGGACGCTCTTCAATCATTCGGCTCTAAACCTGGAACCCTTGAGCCACCTTCATATCGGAAGAGGCCATTAAGAGTAACAGCCGTGTTCCTTGAACCCTGAACCGTAAACTGCATGCCTCTGTAATTTTCCTGTGCTCCGCAGGATCTTCGTTGTGTTTTGGCATTTACCGGGCTGCTAACCTACTTGCTTCCGTCGCTGGTCCAGGTACGTTCTCTCATGGACTATGCATGTCTATCGAGTCTCGGATATCACTCACCAGTGCAATGCCCAAATTCCCTGGCTTGCCGTACAAGCTAGAGCCCCTCAATATAATGGCCCAACATAACCTGCAATGTCAAGGTAGTTCCAACTTTCTTTCCATTCCCAAGCTTACGGTAATTTCCAAGCCGTGAACTCCAAGCCTCACTGTACATCCTTGAGCCCTAAACCTTCAGCCTTAGCGCCTGCATAGGGGTGTCTGGAATATCAAAAGAATGTCACAGCAACTGGAAACTACTGTGTTGAGAGTTGAGCGTCTAAGTTCCCAGTACCATGCGTGAAGTCTGAAAGCAGGGAAGCCCACCAAGTGTATTCCCTACGTCCCTGCGTTCTAGCTACTCATGCAGGACTCTCAATTTGTGGCTCCTAAAGCCTTAAGCTTAAGACCTAAGTATCTTACATCTTACATGTTGACTCCCAGGAGCCCTACAATAGAATGCAGTTTCCGTGGAGACTATAACCCCTTCTGAAAATTGGAGCGACCTGTAGGCAATGGGGATTTGGAGAAACCGGGGTCCCAGTTGAACATGAAATGAGGGTTGGAATTGGGAACAAATTACGCCAATCCCAAAATGATCCTCATCTGACGGGTTTTGGCGCTGGAGCCAAGTAAAACTACATTATTCTCATAACGTATTATGGGAGAATGTATCAGGAAGTATCCAGATGGGTGGTTGCCAAAACTATGGCCCTTTTCTGGGTACCCTAAATATTAGGTGCCGTATTATAAGAGGGATCCAAAAAGGGACCATACTTTTGACAACCAACCATATTCAAAACAATGCGAAGTTCCTGCGGTCCTCGGGCTTCTCCGGAGGTAGCGAGAAGCGTCGGCCCGTCTCCATCTCACTGAGGTACCTGGCCAACTAAAGGGCTTCTTTTCTTAGGGTTTAGGGTTTAGGGTCTAGGGTTTAGGGTTAATTAGGGTCCGCCTCTATTACCTCCGATATGATGAAATCCTTAATAAGGATCTCATCATATTGAAACAGGGCGGCCAAACTCCAAACAGACCCATTCATTTTGAGAAGATCTCCCTCCACATCTAGGCACGTTGCAGGTCTCGATGTCAGGTACCACACTATAACCCCAGACCCCCAGACCCGATTTTGGAAATGACATAGGGTAGATCCAGGAACAGTCGGGCTACAGAGTTTGTACTGATGATCGTTCAGACCTGTCAGCTCCTGCACAAAGGGTTTTGAGCTTGATGCAATAACGCATAACCTGAAACCCTAAACCGAGTGAGGTGGTGCGATGTTTAAGACAAGTTAGCACAAGCCCACATGAGCTAGAAATCCGAGCCTTAGCACCTGCTTGCAATCCAAGTACTAAGACAGCAACATTCGCAGGACTTGTCATGACTTATTCAGTGACGTTTTCGGTTTCCAACGATTTTCTAGAGTTTTGTTGATGAGATTCGTGAATACTGCGATTCAGAATGTGCTTAGATATGCCCGAAGCAGGTACCAACCCGCATTGAAAGAGACCCTCACTGATGCAAGCTCATTTTGCCGAGCGTGTTGCGGCGGCCGGGGTCAACTAAATGCCCCTGCTGCCTAAGTCAGGCTCGCTCTGTCCATGCTCTGAGTATCGCGCTGTAATGAGGGCTTGACAACTAAGATACCAGTAAGGGTTCTTCATATCACAAGCTTAGGACTCAGTATTCAGGGCCTGTTGGGCCCCGTCCTTCATGGATCTAGACTTTTTGCTTGGGAGGTTGCTTGCGCAGATATGCTTCCAGGATCAACGTCAGCTCCCTCCCCTTCTCGTGGATGTCGATTTGGCTCTCGGGAAGCAAACAAGACTCCTGAGGTGTTGGCATACAATTTAAGCCGATGTTGATGAATCAAGACCCCAAAAGTTTCAAGCACTTTCCCGGGCCAGCTTTGGGCTGCAGGGCGCGTTAAGTGCAACGTGGATTTTGCGTGGTGGGGGGGAACCTCTGAAATTCAAAGCAATCATTCTCAGGCCTCGAAACTAGTAGCCGCGCTTTACGTGATCACAAGCTCAGATTGAAGGCTGACGGCTTGGCCAATATAGGTTTAAGGAGTCCTCAAATTTTCAGGGCCTAGGGGCGCATATCACCCAGAGATTTGGCGTGTGGGAGCCAAGCCCAGAAACCCAAATTCCGTACCACGTTGGATTAGGCCTGGAGGCAGAATTTATTGCTTCACGGACCCTTTAAGGACAGGTCAACTTGCAATAATGGAAAAACCCTGTAATCGAAACAGACCTTGCGCCCAGTGCGTTTGCTACCCCCGTTCGCACATCAACCCCGAATGTCCTTTATCAAAAAATCATGCTTGGAAGTCAGGATTCCTTGATACGCTGCTTTATGTGTTTTAGCAGAATCCGAGCTGGGGCAAATTTGCCAAAACGGAAACACCCTAGAAAGACACAGAACAAATGTGCAGCCACTGTGGGGTCAGCAATTCTGACTATTACTTTCTTGCTCTCTTAATCGCTTATTTTCTTGCTCTCTCGCTCTCCCTCTTAATCATGCTCTTGCTCTTTGAGGGTACGACGCAACTTGGATTCCCAAGGTCTTTTTACGAACCGAATGTCCAATAGCCAAGACTACGTGCAACGAGGACCCTGGCAATTGTTGGTAGTTGGGGGGCAAACCACGAAAACATTAAACGGGTAATGAAAAGGGCCCAAGAAACTACACGGAACGTAAGCTCTCAAAGCCGTATACGTGCAGGACGGTGTCTTGGAAGTGTGCCTTTCTTCTCGGGTGTTCTGTTGCTACAAATTCCCCAAGACATCAGCTAAAGGAAAGGAGATGGGCCAACATTTCCCTGAGCTACAAAGTAAAAAGATGTAAAATGAACAGAAGTCTTGGAGGCTGTCTCAACTCTACGTCAAAAAAATCAGGTGCTTCGCAAACCCAAGAATCCTAAACTGCCAAACCAGAAGGAATCTCCAAGCTTCCCGCTGTGCAAACCCCGGAGCTTAGAAAGTCTGGCTAGGTGACATGCACGCAAGCTCCACACACTATTACCATTGGTTTTTGAGACTCAGCGTGCATATGCGTAGGTTTCTCTGTCTGTAGATGTATGGCTGTATGCAACAATGTAATTATTCCCGACTAGGACTTGCGTAGCTGCACTTTCCAGCTCCAGGGCGCCACATCTCATACGTTTGGAAAACTGATCGCCCGCCGGCGCGCCACCCCTCAGCAAAGCGGCCATCGAAAGCGCATCCATAAGGGTCCCGAGATTTAGTGAGTGTTTCGGCTGGAGGGGTTGAGGCGTCGGCCCAAGCGAACCATGCTTATGACTAAAGACAGAGGGAAAAGTTTTTGAAGGCTGTAGAACCCTAGAGAACTCACATGCGTGCTTGGGGAAAGAATAATAGAAGTTATCCGAAAAACTATCCAAGGCCACGCTCCCTACTATGGATTTGATGTCTGTAGTTGTGTGACCGTGTTGTTTACGAAATGGTATGAATCAATGATGTAGAGTTTTGCTGAGAAAGTTCACACAGGCCGCTCCAAAGAGTAATGGGCGTGCTGCAGGCGAGGAGGGCGCACGCGATATGCCCAGAGGTCTTCAGGGCGTAAGCTAGAAAGACTTCTTAGGCCTCACAAGGATTTCATCACGGGAGCTCATCAGGGTTTGCCACGTTTGCTTTATGGGGACTGTGATTCCTTTACTTGAGGACAAGGACCACTGATGCAGCAGAACGTCCTGAAAGGAATATGTGGCGACTGCAAAGGGTAATTGGAGCCCCATGCAGAACCATAGCATGGCATACCACAACAATTTCGGGGACTTGAGTTGAGAACCCCTTAGCCACCCATCATCAGTCTTCAGGGAGCTAGGACTTTAAACCCTGAAGCATAATGCTTGTCTGCGCGCTGCACTCCTATGAATCGATTCCCAGCAGCTTGACATCTGCTAGCGGAACGGGCTGTAGACTTCTGCTCACAGCTCTTTTGCTGAATACGGACCCTCCAAAGGTCTTCAGATCAGTAAGCACAGCCTGGACGACTCTGCACAGCACTGACTGCTTCCTGGTGCAGCTCCTTAGGCGGCACACGCTTCACCTATTCCAAATATAGGGAAATCTACACCACACGCCAGATATGAGCCAGCGAGACCGACGCCTACTTGCTCTTTTTGAGTGTGGGCCGTGCATGTCGATTCTTTTGATGGTTCATCTTCTATAATTCTACAATACTGCCTTGATGAGACTGGTCCTCAGCGTGCATGAATGTCGAGTCGTCTGCCTACACGGCTTAAAAAAGGATCGCGTGGAGGGTCGGAAAGCTCATTGTCCCGGGATCCTGCCTTAACCGATACTAGGTTTGGCACCAGGGTTGCTTTGTTATGCTCTTCAGTGGAGACGGCTGAAATCAGATATGCTTAACTGCAACCCTACAGCTACCAGGTACCAGTCCTTTCTATCTCTCCTCAGGGCATCGGGCAGATCCTGACCCCTCCCGCTGGGCATATGCCTGTGCTCCGCACGCTCCAAAGTGCTTGCATCTGCAGTCCTTCTGCATTCATGGCTAGAAAGTTGTTCGGTGCTACAATCCCTATATCTTAAAAGGATAATACTGCAATGTTGAGTACTCTTCTCGTGAAGCATCAGGTTCTGCCAAACCCTGCAGCGTCCCGTGACCCATGGCAGCACCCTTCATTCATACAAGACGTACAACACTCTTTGCATGTGTATATGTACCTGTATATCCTGTACGTATGTCATATATATATATATATATGTATGTGTGTGTGTGTAAAATGTATACGTATAGGTAAAAAACCAGGATAGGGCATAGGTGAGCTCCCTAGTTATGTCATCGGATTTCACCTTGTTTGGGGATCAATTTACAAAGATTTCCTGCGGTGAAAGTGCGTAGGGCTCATAACCCGCGTAGGGCTAAGGCTCGGCAAGGGTTGGGACATCAAGCCTTGGCTGCTCAGGCTTCCAAAATGCTGATACCAGCCCATTCTTCATAACTTCTTCCAAGAACCTTCTTGGGATACGGATGTTCGGGGTGCACACGGGGAGCCCAGGTTCAAGATATACTCATTTCACAAACCTCCTAATAACCGCCGTTCGAGTAGGAACAGGCCTGGCGCACGCGAATGACATCTCTGAACGACGAAACAGCGCAAGAACATGCAAGTCCACAGGTTCAGAGTGTTCTGAAGAGAGAAAGCAGCTAGTGCAAGGCTCGGCAAGGGAGCACAAGCCATTGAAATGGATCGCCGCTTTAGGTGGTTGGCACCCAGCCCAAAAATTCAAAGCCTTGGAATGATCAAGTTGACTGAGGAAAGGGGTCCAAGTGATCCTTGCATGAGTGGATAGGCGCACTCGCTGCCAAAGCTTGAAGGCCCGTTTGGGAGTCTCATTGTAGAAGCCTACGATGGGATCCAAAGACATGTGTTAGGCACATGCTGCCTGCCAACAGCTTGGATTCGCCCAATCCCATGGTCACGCTTTCCGACATTTGGGCATCAAAACTCCTGAGGAATGCAATTTACATATGTAATTGTGGAATGAAGTCCTGATATCTTATCAAATAAAAGATTACTGTAAGCCTTGAACCCGGGTTGTCGTGTAGGATTCGCGGTGGGTTTTGGCAACGACATCTTTACGCACCGGCCGCTCTGCCGGACTACCCTAGACTAGAGCAAGCAAATCTGCCAATGTGTGCGGAGATCTGAGTCTGATTGCAAGAGCTGTCACGTGAAAGAACTTGAGGGAAGCAGCATGAACATCTGTTTTCCAAAGGAGAAGGAGATTTCCACATCAACTCCTATCAAAATCCATCGCAGCAGTCAGAACCCCACCACATAAGAAGTTTCCAGTCAGTTTACAGGGAGGGTAGCCAACATGCAGTATCACAAAGTTGGGAATGAAACTCTTTTGGGCGAAGGCTGCCACTCACCCAGCACAATCCTGGCGGCGTTTTGCGGGAGGTTCCCCACATTGTGGCCCCTTTTCAGGCTACTACTTTGCTTTCATAGAAAAAGGGCCAAAATTTCTGAAATCTCCCCGAAGGTCTGCAGCTTTTACTGCAGAGGGCCAAGTACCCGGATGAATCTCAGAACCTAAGCCGCAAACAAGCCTTCAGGTTCTGCAGCCGACTGTAGCCCTCCCCCAGACACTTCAGCCAAACTTCAGCCTGTCTTCAAAGAAGGCTCCTTACACGCAACCTCCAATGCAGCAGAACAGTTTTTGCGTGGGACATGCCTTTTGCTGCTGCATGCACTCACAAGTGTGCAAATCTGGTACGGTAAAAGGAATGCTCATCGTTGGTGGATGGGGCTTCCATTTGAGAGCATGTCGCAAAGCCCAAATACTTGGAACACGGCTTCAGGAGCGGGTATACCTTTGGATACCTTCAAAATGAGCTTGCTTGGTCAGTATTCTCCGATATACACTCGAAGCGTTTGGGAGCTACTCTATAAGAGGCTCATCCCGAAATGTCCCTAAGATCCCTTAGGCCACCACGGTCTCTTAGGCTCTTGGGGATAGAGAGCTCATTTTGAGAAACTGTCGCATTCAGGGATCCAAAACCTGCAGCCTCACAACAAACTCCTTGCAGTTTTGCAGGTTGATCGGGCTCAGCAAGCAGGCAGATATTCAGCATATTCATGAGCGGAACAATAAAGCAGCTGCCAAAGCTCAGGCAAGAGCCCGTAGCTTTCTGACATATTAGTTACCATACGAACCACTACACCTTCCTGTCTAGAAGCCGTCGGAAGTGAAAGTCAGGCCAAGCCCCGCAAAAAAAAAAAGCCTCTGCTTTCCCACAAGCACCTTGCAATACCTCCCTGTCCTCTGTAGAAATGTCAATGAACTTGAAACATCCTGTGGGTAATTGGCCGGCTCTTACCACCTTGAGCTTGCCATCTCACTTGGCGAACAGGAAGGGCGTGATGTCCACGGTGGGCTGTCAAGTGAAATGGATTTCTCGAAACATTCGGATCTGATCCCCAGGGAGAGCCACTACTCTCCTCTTGTAATACCTGTAGCGTTCAAAGCATCCCTCGTTGCGTGAAAGCCCCAACCCAGCTCAGCCTGGCACAACTTCTGTGATGGTTTATTGAAGTGGTTCCTGAAACGTTACGTATCAAACAAAGGCCTAAGTGATAGAATGGGGTTTATGACTTTGCTTCCTAAAGGTATCAGGAAGTAGCATGACAGCACACGTCCTGCAATGGGAGATTAAAGTTGAGCAGTTCGGAATTGCTTCAGGATGCGCGCTTCCCAACAAATTTTCCGTGCGTGCGAATGTAATCACCAAACAGCAAATCTTCGGACTCTGATCCAAGAGATTTCTCAACCTCCGAGCCCTTGAACAGCACTTCCAGCACTCTTCAGGCACATCGAACCAAAATGCGGTACGCACCAATTGCGTCTTTGGCCTCTACCGAGTTTGTCTATTGTTTGGTTTTGGGCGGGCACACTACCTTATGCAGAAAGAGTCTATTACCCTATTATTTGACATGGCCCGCAAGTCTCTCTGCTCTCTCAACCCCTTGCCCCCATCACGCAATTAGGGTCTGCTGCTCGGACTACTGATCTCAGGTCCCAAGCTGAATGCCGAATGGTTCCCCTCAAAGATATTAAGGCCAAACAAACTGTAAACCCTAAACCCTTGACCCTTAAAGGAGGGGTCCACCAGGTATAACAGGATCAAGGAGCTGCTTCTCTGGGAGGGTACATAGGGGTGGGAGAAGATCCTTGAAGTTTGATCCTAAAGCTTCTTCGACCTACAAACTCCACAAATGCTGAGCTGTGAACCCTGCGAGCCCCTGAACCCCAACCGGCCCTGTACCTGCAGCTCTGACCTCAAACTGTAAAAGAACTCCCGTAGCCTATAAGCCTGAAACCTTCTAAGCTCCACGAACCGCAAACCCTAAACCCTGAACCCTCAAAATCTCCCAGATGGCACCTGTCCCGTGGTGAGCTCCTGCACTGCGATGCAGAGGATGGCCACCTCAGACGGGTTGGGGGTTGAGGGTTTAGGGCCGGAGGCTGTAGGGCTTAGACTTGAGGATTCAAGGCTTTGGAGTTTAGGGCATTAGGGCTTCTGGATTGGTGCTTCCTTCCACGAGGATGACAGCATCTGAGAAGCATTCGAGATACATATGTATATATATATATGTATATATAAGATATCAGTGGAAGTAGAGACATCATGCAAACAGCATCTTTATTGCACAGCAATCCCCTCGACAAATTGTAAGTAAAAACCCGCCACCTCCTCACATGGCAACATGTGAGACGGTTCTTGCAGAGACTTACAAACACCAGAATCTGCTTGAGACGGAGTGATAGGGGGTGCTTGGACCATGCTCCAGTTTGACCTCCCCCTGGATAACCGTCACAGGTACAGCTTGAGCGCGTTTGGGGGAGTGCCTGTAAGTTAGTCTCTACGACACGACCTCACAATGGCTCCCCTAAAAAGACTTGACGGTTTGTCAAGATGTTGGATCCGAGAGTGGGCCTCAACCCTCGCTGTCTTCTTGTCTGGGGCCCCAGCCATAGCAACGCGGCCGTTGAATATCTGAGCCTGGACCATGTGTTCAAAGCACAAGTAGTGGAAGAAGTCATATTGGCTTCGTCTCAGTTCTGGCGCTACATGGCTCGGTGTGTAAAGTTTTCCGGGTAAAACTAGAACTGCATCGTAGGTATGAAGTTGTCTTTGGATTTAGGGTCGAGCGTCTTTGGCGCAGGCATTCAAATGTAACGTTTTGGAATTTTGTTGTGGAACGCTGGCCTGCTGAAAAGACATGCCCTCGAGGGGATCTGTTAGCCGCATCATTCGTGATGTCAAGGCTAGGGCGTTCCCTTCCTCCCAGCTACCTGGTATCAACTTTAATTTGAGAAACACATGTGCAGAGCCTGGAGCATGTTACAGTTATTGCGGCTACACAGCCAGCCCAGTAATCACAAGACACCTGTAGCGAGGACACACTGAAGATATCCTAACCGAATCCTGATCCATAACTTGAGGGGCATCCCCTGCCATCCCCTCCATGGGCAGCACCCCCAACAAGGAGGACCACACAGGACCACATTGCAGGATCATGAGGCACATCTACGCATGCAACGTATCCCGTACATTTTGTCATGGCGCCGGCTAGCCCACTAAAGCTTCCAAGGATACCCCTAAACCCCTAAACCCTAACCCCTAAACCCTAAACAGCTTGACTCTAGAAGCTGAAGGAGGCCTCCCTGAGCATAGACTTGACCATGGGGGACAGGGTCGGCGTCACACGCATCGAGTCCAGACCCTGCTCACTTGAGTAGTGTTTTTTTGGTGGTTGAACCTAGTTATATAGGGATAATGAAAAAGAAAATGGAAACTACTATATTATAATAGGGTATATATTGGGGTTATATTGGGGTTATATTGAGTAATGTTTTTTTGGTGGTTGAACCTAGTAAGAGTATATTCCTTATATGGGTGGTGGTCAAAATTATGGTCCCTTTTTGGGTACCCCAGATATTAGGTGCCGTATTATAATAGGGACCCAAAAAGGGACCATAATTTTGACATATTCCTTATATGAAATACTATACCCCAAAAGGAGGATATAACCATACTCTATATTGGGTACCATAGTATCCCCAAATAAAATACTACTCACTTATCCGGTGCTGAGGGGCTTGAGGTGGAGGGGACCTGTTTTGAAATATAGGTGATCTCTTCTGCGGTGTTTGAAAATGTCTGGCTCTAGGACTAAAAGATACATGCAGAATGTGAGACAAGACCTTGCTTGGCTCGATATGGCTTTACATCAACTAAGTAAATATGCGTACAGAATTGTTCTTGAATTTGGAGGGGCTACATGAGAGGGCTATAATATGAAGGGAGAATAGGCCCGGTATTATGAATTGTTGAATACCAAATCCTCTCAAGAAGGGACCAGTAGGTCCTGCGAAGCAGAATTCAGACAGGGCAAGTTCTTGTGGCTGTGGTGGTCTAAAGGGGCGGGGGAATGCTGCAACTTCAAGAAAATTTGAGGGCCCCAGCATTGCAAGCACGGAGACGCCCAAGCCCTGAAAAGTCCTTACTGAATCTTCGGCTGTGCATGTGATTTAGGTCTTAGGGAGTTGGACCGGGTTTGTAGGCTTTGTGGCACAGAGAATTTGAGAGTGTAGCTCATTTGGATTCACTTCTGGGCCCCAGCAATAATCTTTCTACAGGCATCCTAGTCTCTTCTGGAGTTGGCAGTCCCGCTTCCCTGCTCTCCAAGTTCTTAGGCCTCTGAGGCCCAGGAATCGGCCCCGTGATTTTGCACTGAATCTTAGGCCACTTCTAGAGCCTAGTAAATCCGCTCAGGACTGTGGCCAGGAACCTCATGTGCCAGGAGTGGTCTTTCGTCGGAGGGAGACTCATCGCGTGATCAAACTTTTAGAAGAAATGAGTAATATAGCCTCTACAAAATCTCCAGCCCAAATCCGTGCACCCTTCGAGCTCTGTCCTTCGTCTCGCAAACCGTAAACCCATGAGGCCTTTATGAACTTCCCCTACCCTGGGGCCGAAAACACATCAATCCCGAATCACACCATCAAACCTATGACATCCCAATCCGGGCGATTCACATCCTGAACCCTGTACTCCCTTAAATCTGACAATAAGGGATTATAGTAATATCCCCCCAAAAGTACCCACCCCCGGATTTAGAACCCTATTAGTCCTTCTCAAGCCCTTTTTAGCCCTCATTAGCTCCTGAAACCCTGGGGG